>APFE030849322.1:3507-21644 GCA_000404065.3 Pinus taeda | reverse complement strand
AATATCCCCAACTTATTTTGTAGGGCTTCCATGAGGAATTTTACATTGGTGTTTATATCCGCGACTTGTTGTTCGAGCTGCAAAGACCTGACCTCTTTAGGATCATGAGGTTTATTTACAAATTAAACAACAATGATTAGGGTTTTACGATTTTCGACCCCACCGACCTAGATCCACAATAAATATCCATAAATACCCAAATAAATTTGTCTCTGATAACATGAAGAGGTTTCCCCTTACACCAAAACCCATAGGTGTTGGTAAACTTTCCAAACTGGTAACTAGGATCTCCAGGGTGGAAATTATGGATTTCGTAGAGGTGCAATGATTGCTCCAATAGCCCCCTTCAAACACAGCTAAGGGAAATCAAACCTAGGTTGAGGCTCTCATACCAAATAATCCATAAACTTTCATGGATATTGTACTGGACAGTTCATCACATCATATCTAATAATAAACTATTGAAACGCAAAATTTCTACACTATTACAATTTTATTGAACTTTAAGATATGCAAAATTAATTGTAATTAGTGCATGCATGTGAATGGAAATTATGAAAAAAGGTAGAGAACAACAAAATAAGCTCACTCACACACATAATACACAAGGTATACTCTCTAGGAAGCCATTTCGAGGGAAAACTAGTTGGAAGGTGAGGCTGCTTCGCTCTCCTTCTCTGTTTGGAAATATGGCTGCACGTACAAAGAAGTAATTCTTGTGGCTTGGGGGATGCTATATTGCACAAATGTTCATTGTGTTCTCTAACTCTTATCTCTCTTGGCTATCTTTGCTTAGCTATGGAACAAGGTTCTCTCAAAAGTATGGAATGTCTATTCCTCTTAGTGGCTCGGTTATAACACACCCTGATAGCCTACTAGTGGTTAATTTTGACTACATCAACTCTTAACTAGAGTTAAAATATAAAATCTTATAAAGACTTTTACATCAAAAATAGGTGGCTATCCATTTTTCCATAAATAATGGGGGTTGACACGAC
The DNA here is from genome assembly GCA_000404065.3 of Pinus taeda. Taxonomy (NCBI): domain Eukaryota; kingdom Viridiplantae; phylum Streptophyta; class Pinopsida; order Pinales; family Pinaceae; genus Pinus; species Pinus taeda. Next base: position 20,646 of record APFE030849322.1, on the reverse strand, counting down.
ATCCTTCCAAACTATAGGTGTGAGAACAAAAAGGTCAACTTCTGAGTGCCATAACTTTTGCATAAGATTGGCGTGCTTCTTGTGCCATTGGAAATATCTTTGTGTGTAGAATAACATGGAATGGTGCTACACCAAAGTGACAAGGTTTTACCTCCAAAAAACTTTGCTTGATGCCTCAAAACACTCTGGAAGGCTTTAGACCCCGTTTTGCCAAACTGAGTCCCACCAGTAAAAATGGTTCCATGAGTTGATTCCTCCAAATTTTCCACTATGAATGCATCAATATGGATGAAAAACAATATAATGATCCAATACATATCAAAGCACTACATTTTCATAAGCATTACATGTAGGCACACACATATATATACATAAAATTTATGGAAATGTATTACTTTACCAATAATATTTTTGACTAAAATATTTGTCCCTTTGCATAAGGCTAAAAGAATTAACCTTATGCATTGTAATTTTATTTTTGGTCAATGGTGGATTAAATCAAGTTCAATGCACTTACATATACCTCCTAGCGGCAGGGATGATAATTAATTTTAAATTTTGCATTATATAAGTTTAAATATGATAAAAAAAATAAGAAGTAATTTATTTTTAAGCAAAAAAAATAACTAAAAATTTAAGAAACAAAACTCACTTTAGAAATTTTATATTTCCAAAATATTATATGAAATTTAGATTTCCAAATTTATATAAAATTTAAATATGATTAGAAGTTGAAAGGACAAGACTAAAATTCCACTAAGTATCCCAGAAAATAAGAAAGAGACCATTGGGAATTCAATTCGGAAATCATAACCAAAATTCATGCAATCAAAATATTTAGGAGAGTTTACAAAGGCATTAGCAATTATGGTGTTGATATTTCCTATTGCATTCTCAGTTTGTATATATTAGCTGACCTGTCAAACATTTTAAGATTCAAATGCTAGTTTCTCACTATTCATAATCAAGCACAATGTACCTTCTTAAACTCTACTCTATGAGATGTTCAAAACAATACTTTGTAACCAACAATCAACAAAACCTTAATGGAAGAGACCATAATGGAAACACGCAGAATCATAATTTAGTTGTAACCAACAACAAGCAAAACTTTAATGGTGGAGACCATAATGGCAACGAGCATAATCATAATGGAGTTGTAACAAAAAACAAGCAAAACCTTAATGGCGAAGCCCATAATGGCAACGAGAAGAATCATAATGGAGACGAGGAGAAGGGACAAGGTCTGAAAGTTGCGCTTTATCATTCATTCATCATTGTGGGTATTGATCAATTGATCATCACCAAAATTTGGACTTTAAAGGCATGGGGCAACAGTAACTTAATTGGTTGAGAACTCGCTGTGAGGTGATGGTATGGATGTATGTCACCTATGATTACAAAATAAGAGCCAATGCAACTAAACCAATGAGAGTAGAAATAAATAAAATTAGAAAAATTAAAAAGATAAATTATTTTCATTCTATAAGGTTAACTTTATGTATTGCGATTTGATTTTTGGTCATTGGTGGATTGATTCATGGTACCAAATGCATAATACCTACCAGTGGAAGGGATAATAATTCATGGTTTTTTTTTTTTAAATATGATGGTTTAGAAAAATGTTATACGTTGTGTATCAAATATCCGAGATGGTGAGTAAAGTAGGATGACCCCTTTATTTCTTTCGCTTCTTGCAAATATAGCATATAAATACAATGTAAATATTTCCACAGTGACTCATAAACCTATGATTCTTGTTATAAGATTATGAACCATGATGCTTTGCTTGATAGTCTTATAGACATCTAGTACAACATATAGACATGTATAATGCAATATATAACATCTGTTAGAAACATTGAGTATTCAGTTATAGTACTTTATTAATTTTATTAATTAAAATTTTGATATTGAATGCAAATTCAAAGTCCATTAGTTAAGACATTAATCATCTTGTTTAAATTAAAGATAAATGTTGTGAGCATCGATTCATGTTTATATAAATTTAATGATTTTAATTTTATTTTTAAATTTTAATAAAGGAAGAATATGTAATGATAAATTTGTGTTTTCATTATTTAAATTGCAACTTTGAATGTAAATATACTAAAATCTTCAATTAAATTTTTAATTATATAAATAGATTCAATTCCTTCAAAATCCCCATTGGCACTTGAATTTTGTAGATTACACCTTGAAATTATACCAAATGTTTGATAAAATTCTAGATAAAATAAAATGGAAAATATATATATGAAAAAGGGATAAAATGTAGAATAATAAAACTATTTGAAATATTTTAATCATAAAAAAAAAAAAAAATTAATTGCTTTGTGTAATATATACTTAGATTTTGTTTTTTAACCATGTACCATATATACATATGTGACATTAAAATACTTTATGTAAAATGGGCATTGAAATATTTTATTTGTGACCCACACTATTTTATTAAAATGTCAAATATGTACATACATATATGGTAAAAAGACTGTATATATATATAAAGTAATTAAAAAAAAAATCTTATGGTTAAAATATTTAGAGTAGTCTTATTATTCTAAGTTTTGATCGCTTTCCAAATATACATTTTCTATTCTATTTTGTTTAAAAGTTTATAAAACATCTAGATGTGGAAAGGGTGGGAGGAGTTATCTTTCGCCTTGATGAACAACTAGAGACTAAATTTGCTTAGGTCCTATTATACAACTATTTGTCGCACATCCTGTCTCATACTCTCAGCTATAAAACTTTGCCCAAAATGCCTTAGAGCAACAAAAATTTTCAATGAATTCACCATGAAAAACATTGATCAAAGCATCCCCGAAGAAAAGAAGAAGAAATTCCTTGGACATGAGTGGATATTATCAGGTAGAATATGAGGAGATCAATGCCTCCCCACATGATACTTCTAGCTATACCAAGTAATTCTAGATGAGTGTGTCAAAAAACCCTATTTGCAAGCCCAACCCTAATTTTAGCAGGCGAAACTATCCTAGTACCCTTTGGTCTAACTAGTCACTAGTGGTGGCAGTGCAACTTTAGATAGGAAAATCTGCATTGATCCTCTTCAGGCAGTTTCTCCAAAAATGGTGTAGAATCTTCTCTTACTAGAAGCCTCGAGAACGACAAGTTGGTTATTGTTGAATAAGGATATGGTCGAGCTGTCCCATTTTTAGTCCTTGATCCTACCTTTAGGGATCTTCCCCTTAAGATGTGGACCTTCTTCCCCCTTTTGCGGATCCCTATTTCCCTCTCCTTCCCTATAAATGCATTCCCTTACACCCTCAAATGGTTAGTTAGAATAGATTGGTCATACGATTGCCAAATTGTGCCAAATTGCTGCTAATTTGTGAAGGAGAAAGGTGATCTTGAGAAGTCTTGGCTTGGACTTGGAAACCCATCTTGAAGGAGGCCTCCAACATCAAGGTAGTAGTTGTATGCTTCCATCTTGTGTTTATTATTAATAGAATGCATGTTTACTTTTCGTAAGTGCGTAAATGACTACTTGCTTAGTATGATACTCCTTGATATGTCATATGTTTTACATTAGAATTGATCTGAATTTAAACATCAATGCAACAAATTACAGATATAACCATGCATATAGAGATGCAGCAAAAATAATACTTCATTTCATTCCTGTAAATACTGAAATATACTTACAAACAGAAATGGAAATAAACTAGCTAGGGCGATGGTAGCTTATCTCTGAGAAGAGATGTGGTGGTTTCATGCCTATGAATTGTGTTAAAATGAGGCTTGAAGGCGTATTTATTGTTGAGAAACAACAAAAAACCCTAGGAGATGAAACGCCAAGGTGTGGGCCCCGTTTGGTACATCAACTTCCCGAGGTCATAACTTTCGCATACGATCTCCATTTGACACATACAATAGCTCGTTAGAAAAATCTATACGAGGAAAACAACTTTGGGATGAGAAACATTAGTATATGACCCAGTTTGCTCCCAATTTTCCCGAAAAGTGTCGTTTAGGGCCTCAAAACAACTCCGGAAGTCGAGGACCCAAAAACCTACCAAATATAGTAAATTGTGCTACAATTAAGGAAACTGAAAAACTGAAAGAGATAGTTGTGGGGATCCAAGTGGGATAGGTGGGTGGCCACCAACATCCACTTGGATCAAGAATGCATATGTTATGTTTTTCTTTTGTTGTCTTTGTTTGATCTCTCTTACACGTATTCATTCGCAACAAAATAGTGAGGATCAAGCTTGGAAGTGAGGAGATCAGGATCGAAATCGAAAATTGACCACATAGGAGTGAGGTAGGCCATCTTTCCTCTCTCACATCATTATAATTTAAACTAGGATATCTTTTCATTTATTTGTTTCGGTTGTTAATAGATCCACTCATTGGACTAGAGGGATCACTTCTATCGGTAGAAGGGATTGCCTAGATAAGAAATTGGTGACTCTACAAGGGATCCTATAGCCGAACCATCCCTCTATTTACATTTAGATTTATTGTTTAGTTTGGTGAACCATTGAATCAACCTTGATTTTGATTATGTTTCAATCTGCACTCTAATTATTCTGTGTTTTAGGGTATCTAGTCTAGGGTTTTGTTCAAACTTTGTTTGTTTCTCCTAAACTTTTCTCGCCCAACACCCTTTTTCTCAAACACAGTCGTGTTGACAATGCTGATTTTTCCCAGTACAATCGGATTGGAAACCTTGTCCTCCATTGTCTGCCTGCGCTGGAAACCTTGTCTTGCACTGCCTGTTAGCGCTGGTCTAGTTTCTCGTCCATCATGAATTTTCTTGTGTAAAGTAGTGTTACCAACATAGATTTTTCTATGCTAAGTAGCATTGATGAACTTGTCAACGCAGATTTCGCTATGTAAAGCAGTGTTGATCCTTAAAATTGGGAATTTTTAGGGTTTCTACTAAAAATCCTGGTGTGTCCTAATCTCTGAGGTCATCCTCCTGCTCTGTGAGCATTGAATTTTATTTGATTTGTGTTAGTTCCTTTGTGGTGTGCAAAAGTACCTCCCATTGTTTGAAGTGGTGAAAGTAAATTTTGGTTAAGTATTTGATTCTTTGAGTCAATTAAAATATTTGTTTATTGCTTGCATGAGTGGGAAAATAACTATTTTCTGTTGATTTAGCAGTTGTAGTTATTTTTCATTAATAAAGAAATTGATTTTGCATTCATTTAGTTTTCATCTCATAATTTACTTTTCGTAAAATGCATTAGATCACATTGTATTGAAAAGTCATTTTTTGAGAATTATCATTGGACATAAATTACATTGTTTAGTGATTGAAAACTAAAAGTGCATTGAGTGCATTCTCATTCATCGAAAGAAAAATTGAAATCATTTTTCTTTTGGTGGTTGCATTTAGAAAATGAAAGTGAAAGATCTAGTTAGGAAAGCTTTGTTTTCTGCATTCTTCGTTGTTTCATCATTGTTTGAATCTCTTCCCATACTAGATTAGCTTTCATCGAAATTGAAAATATCCTTTTCTCATGATAGTTGCATCATAGGTGTTCAAGAGACATCATTTTGAGCCTTAAAACCGAAACTTGATTGAAGATAAACTTAAAATTTACCTCAATTAACTTAAGGAGCATTTGGAACTTAACGCAAAAATTTAGAGGTATAGGCTATAGACGTGTTTCAGCATCATTAAACGTAGGACCTGTTGTTATTTTCCAGCATTGTATCCCGGGGGTAAAATCTCGTTCCATGTACGGAAGTGTATAGGACTGTTCTCAAGTACTTTCGGGTATACCAGAGGTGCTGCACGCATAGTAAGTATATGGGAACGCTCTCATCGAACGGTTATGCATAAGACGCCACTACCACAAACTGCGCTCTTGCGTACTGTCGTGAATATTTTGGGAGTCCCATATAGGTTTATATCCATCCATAGGTAACTGAGTCTGCCACCTTGTACACCATGATACACCGAACACAGCATTAGGGGAGATTGGTTGTCGTACGTTAAGTCCTTTGTTCGACAAAGTGTAGCAGTTCATGGTTTCTTGGCAAACCTTTATTCCTAGTTAACCCTTTTTTATTTATTTGTTGTTAATTTCTAAAATTACTTGACCACCGAATAATATCCTTCCTGTGGAAATATTCCTTAGTAGATCTTAGGTTGAGACTAATGGCAATAGTTCTTGCATCTACCAACCAAGGAAACCCCTCTGATGGGAATCCTAGTCGTTTTCCTTCTTTTGGAAATGTTGGTGCTCCCTATATGGAAACATATCCCTTCTTGAATTCACCATTGGTTTTTTGGTTTGGTTATTTTGGACCCTTATGGTTCCGAATATCCAAACTTCTCCTCAACTAGGCTCTCCTCCACCTCAACCATATCAAACTCCAGTTAATTTTAAAATTGACCCTTTGCCTTCCTCGCATGTTTTGTCTTCTTCCTCTTATTCTTCATCGTCTGGTGAAAATGTGCAAGTTAGTAACCAGATGGATAAGAAGAAGAAAAATAAGCAAAGGGGAAACCAAGCAGTTGATGCTACTGATGCATTTTATGTTGAGAAACCTTCCAATTGACCTCATAAGGTGAAATTCCTTGCAAGCTTTAAAAGGTTGACTACCTTCTTCAATATTGTCCTAGCATTCCCAAAGTATTAAAAGTGTGGTCCAAAGGTTCACATCAACCTTTGTCATTAGCCTCTGTAGATCATGATGGTGATAAACCTTCACCTAGTGACAATAAAGCCTATGGGAAAAAGGGAAAAGTCAAATTTACCTGTTGGTTATGTGAAGGGAATCATCCTATTCACCTTTTTCCTTGTATGGATGAAGCCTTTAAAGTGTTGGATAACATTACCGCTTCTCAACCTCGTCTTCGGCCTAGTTATCAGAAGGTTTCCGACCTTCCACTACTTGATCAAGTGATTCATCAGAACTCATCTCTAGTCAATCCCACTCTCTCTAAAAGTGAATCCCATGAGTCTATTTCTGACCAACCATTGGTCAAAAAATGGTTGACCCGGTTCCGCTTTCATTTGATCGTGTCTATCATGTAAAGAGTGAAGTTTGTACCCCTAAAGTTCTTCCGGTTTCTTCAGATTCCAAAGAATTAGTGGGAAATCCTCTTGTTCCCATGGTACAAGGACCAATCCTCCCATTCTGACAATACATGGGGGTGATCCTCCCATTCCTGTAACTCAATAGGGTAGTTATCCCATTCTGATGCCAACCTCTCCAAGTAGTTTAGTCACTTTCTTTCATTGTAGTCGACTATCACGACATCGTCTTCTTTCTTATGTGCCCTTTCAGATGACAGTACAAATTTATAATATACCCGCACCTAGCACACTCATAGATGAATGTGAATATGTTAGTATTCTTTCTTCAACTACTTGGCAAGCTTTAGGTTCTCCGCAGTTTGTGCCTATTACCCAAAACATGTTAGCTTTTAACAGAGGAACTAGTCAACTGTTAGGGATCCTTCCTAAGTTTACTATTACTTTGGGAGGAAAATTCATATATCTTGACATGATGGTAGTACAAGGCCCTTTGGATTTTAATTTAATCCTTTTCTGTGACTATGTTTGTGTCATGGGAGCTCTTATCTCTTCTCTCTTTCGTGTCATATGTTTCTCGCATGAAGGAAGAATTGTGGCCATCAATCAACTTTTGTTCGTTGGTCCTAATTTGACTCTCTATCAACCATCTCTCCCTAAATTTTCCTTGTATGCAAGTGGTATCACCACCACCATAGGTTAATTATGTGGCCACTTGTTCCATGACTGTGTCTACTTATGATCTAGTTAATGATATATTGCATCGTGTAGCAGGAGCATTAGAGCCTGATCTTTCCATTAGATCCCTTGACATGAATCCCTTCCAGAGCATTGTTCTCCCATCTTATTAGAACCTCTTGGAATCCATGGCCTCTTATGGACTGTGATCAAGGTTCCCGGAGCAATGTTATTTTATCTTGTGTCAAGCTCCTTAAAAAAAATCAAGGTTCTCGGAGCAGAGTTCCTTGTCTTCTGTCAAGCTCCTTAAAAAATGAATCAAGGTTCTCGGAGCACAGTTACTTTTCTTGTGTCAAGCTCCTTAAAAAATGAAATAAGGTGTCGTGAGAATGGTTCTTTTCATGAGTTAAGCTTGTTTAAAAAATGAAACAACAACCCTTCCAATTCGAGTCTTAGTTTAGATCTCGTAAATCCCGAGTTGAGTCTTTCACTTGATCTTGTATATGAACCTTTATTACATCCACCTATAGTAACCAGTAGTCTGAATGGATTGAAGCTTGGGAGGCATGTACCTCGAATTGAGTCATTATGCTAGGGGCATACAAATCAATATCGAGCATAGTTTCTACATGTTTCAAGCTTGTGTAAAAATGAAACCAATTTCAAGGAGAGTTTCCTATGTTTCAAGCTTGTGCAAAATTGAAACCATTTTCATCTTACCTCTCATGATTGTCATTTATATCAGCTTGTTTATGCCATATGAGCCTTGCTTTTTCTCATTCCATCGTCACCATCTCTTTGGCTGATCATATGCTTTCACTGAGTTGTTTTACCCTTGCCCGAGGAACATCTGCGATGAGTACTCTTATTAGCGAGGCTCTTAACGTTTACATGTTTTGAGTAGTTCCATCATGATTGGAACGAGTTGCTGTCCTTTTATACCACTCGTTCCTTCAGGTGGAGTCCTCTTTTAGCTCTTTTTAGACTCCAAAAATATGAAAATATTGTCGAATAGTTGTCTTTTTGAACTTGTAAAAGTAAATGAAAAGACGTGTACTAAGTATATGTTCAACCCTTTTCTGGACTGAGATAGACTAATGTACAAAAATAAGAGTACCTTAGTCACATGTGTGTAAGATGTTCTCTTGAGTATTTTTTCTACCTTTTCGGACTTAAGAGACTATCTACGAAAAGGGATATCTAAACAATGAACATGCAATAACTATTGTCCTGATATTTAATACAAATTTTTCAACCCTCATAAGCCGCATGAGAGAGTTTGCCAAGGTTCATAATTATTACATCCCAACTATTATTGTAGGTATACTCTTTTAAAAAGACATCTAATATTTTAATTTATTTAAAAATCATATAAATTAATATAATACATGATGTCTCTTAGCTTCTTCCTACCGTGCATTGGAATGAAGAGAGCTTTATTGTCCAATGTTCATGTCTTCTAACATTTGATGTACTATCTCCCCTTCCTTGAAATCTAATTGAACAAAGTTGGTTGATATCCTATGATTTGAAGCAACCGAGTGGTGTTAAGGTTAATGTACATACTCCTTAAAATATTAATTATGCTTCCAAGACATCTATTTTATGTTTCATTGAAACCGAATTCATAATTATTTCATTTTTAGAGGTGCATTGATGTTCACTTTCATTAACCATAGAGGTCACCGAGAAAAGAGAGATTTTATTGCATTGAACAAACTCTTCATGTCTTTCAATCTCCTAAACTTCCTTGTAATCTATCAATGGTACACCCAAAATAGAGGTGATTGAAAATGGCAAATTTGAATTCAAACTAGTACTAGCCCATAGCAATAAATCCCTAGATCCAACACATGGGAAAGACCTCATACTCCAGAAACCAAACAACACTACCAGGGCACTAGAAGTCCAAATATTTCTGGAACCAATTCTAAAAATATCAATGTATTCAAAGCCTGATCAAACTAGAGATTAATATCACTTGAGTTCAGAAATCAAAGCATTGAGTGATGAGAGTTGAATACAAGTAAAACTTACAAAATTAGGGAAGAGCACCACAAAAGAACTAATGAGAAACTGCCAATAAAAAAGTGATGCAAAGAGACCACACTCTTAATTTTGAACTACAACATAATGGCAATATTTCATAAGCCCACCTTGCAACCGCTAAACCCCAATGGAGAATTCAATAAATATGATTGTGCTTAATTCAAGCATGTGAACGGGAGGGGGAGATTGTACTTTAAAACCCCATCTATGTGCTTCAGGGTTGATTTGGGTGATGTTAAAACATATGGTAATTAAAGGTGATGGTACATGGTTTCATTTCATAACCTTGGGGACTTAATGGACTCAATAATGAAATTGTACCCCATTTTTCCACAACGTCCCTTGATTAAGAGATGTGGCTTTATTAGCTATTGCATAAACCATAAATTCGATATTTTAGTTGTTGTGTTAGCTATTATGGTTTATTACAGTGGCTTTCATGGGGTTGACATCTCGTATGGATGCACAAAAAGTTTTCCCTTGTGTAATACTCAAATAATTCCATATATCATGTTTGCCTTGAAAAAACAAGTATCACTGCTAAACACCTTGGAAATGGAAATGGAAATGGAGAAACACCTTGCCAACATTAAGAAGAATGATGATTGGATATTGAGAAAAATTTGGCACCCTGTCATAAGCCATATTAAAAACAAGGGCAACATTATTGTTAAATAATACAATGTGCCTAATTAGTTGACCCGGATTTTAGTTTTGCATTGAGCATTGGTTCTTACCATTTATGATAGCTCGTTAACTCACTCTTAAGCCTAAATAACTTGTCTTGTAATAATGCGTTGAGCTACTAAAAATGAAATGTTGAGAAGGTTAAACATTAACACATGGTCTCCAAATTGCTCAAAAAAAAAACCATGTTCTTAACCCTTTATGGAACATAGGGGATGTTGATTATAAGAAAGCCTAATGATACACAAGTTTTCCAAAGGAAAAGTATATTGAATCTAAAATTTCCTTCTTTATCACTGACCCTTACAATAGACAAGGCTAGGGGTAAGTGCTCACTGATTTTGGTAAGTTAGATATTTCACGGTCATGGTCATTAAGCTAAAAAAGAACTCAATGTTGAACGCTCAATTGTCAAAGAAATGGAGTAGTAAGGTTGTATACTAAAACATTAGATAGTAGTTACTCTCTCCTTTAAACTTTGGGCCATTATTATGGTGATACCAAATATTGATGAAACCTTTTTAGGCAAATTATCCATGATTATCGATGATTTGTCCAAGGCATAAATCCTAGGGTTTGGATAAGAATATAAACCCAAATACTGATGATATTAAAGACCATTTAAATATTCAACATCACTTAACTCAATGTTGATAACTTAGGACAATGACCTATAGTTAATACAATTATCATTTATTGCTTTTTAAGTATTATCATAAATTATGTGTAGATGTATCCAATTTCAACCATGCTTCTCTTCTAAGATCAATTTTAAAAACTTTTGAAACTAGGAAGTCGTTTTGAAATCTTCATTTTAGTAATATATATTTTTTAATTTAATCATTGTACGTAGTTTTTATTTAACATTACCCAAACTATCTCCTACTCTATTACTTTTGCCTCAATAGAATTCAATTTTCAATTAAAGTGCTCTCAAAGAATGAAGTGTTGAATCAAGGACACCAATAAATGATGAGTTGAAATGCAAAGAAAAAATGCATAAAGATAATGGAAGGAAAAAACATAAGCTTTATAAGTAACATGATAAGGAGAATGATAAAGGTGAAAGTATGTGGGCTGGAAATATAGAAGAGAAGTTGATTATTATAGAAATGGCGAGTGTGCAAGGAGGGTGGTGAAATAACGAAGTTAGTGCAAGCTAAATAATATAGTGAGTTATCATGTCATTTCATAGTCGTGACAGAGTGAGCGAGGGATTGGAATGACACGAACAACAACAAATCATTTGACCTGCAGGGCAAAGATATGTCACACAACCCTTGTGGGCCTACGTCTCCTCGTTGGTCACATACCCCAAACATTGAGGTGTTCAATCTCCAAGTGGAAAATATAGCCAAATTATAGATGTGAAAACCCACAAAATTTGTGAAAAAGTTGGAGATTCCAAAGGTGGAAGTCTTCACCCTCGAGGCCAGATTGAGGGCCTTGTAGTTGGCTTAGGGGGATTGGTGGGTCAGTTCATGGGGATTTGGCCATCCCCAAGAACAGTAAGCACCTGGGTGGAAAATAATTAGATCCCACTAATCAAAGGGGAAATTTCCTCTTCCTTTTGTAGGAAAGGGTTCTTCACCTCCTTCAAAAGCAAGGAAAATCAAGACATGAATTTTCAAAGTGTTTGGGCTAGTTCTCTCTCCCACGTGCTAGACAAAGCTATGGTTTATGCGAAAGGGTTATCTCTAGTTCAATACTGGAAGAAAGAGGAGAAAAAGGCAAGTGAAGGTCACTAAGGGTTTCTCTCTAGCCCTAAGTCACAAGGAAAGGAAAGCAAATGGAAGAAGGAGGCTCTAAGAGGAAGATCGAAGTTTTCAAGTGTGGTAATAGTTGTCGGGCAGACAAAATTTTGGATCTGCGATAGGAGGTCGAAGATCTTGCAATAGGAGCCCGAGTTGGTGACTAACCTTGATCTTGGAGTGTATTAGTCTAAGTCACAAGGTCTTGGTATTCGTCAATTGAAGGATCTATAAGAAGAGAAGAGATTTTAGGGTGTTCCTCTCAAGAGGGGGGTTTTGGCCCTGGCTTGCAGCTCATATACTGTGTCACTATTCTTATTTTTTTGGTAGTTTTTTGATGTATCTCACATTACAATAATAAGGCACAAAGCTAATAAGACAAAAAAGGTAACACAAACAGTTATCAAGTTAAAGAGAATTAACATATTCATTTCCCTATTGAATTCTCAACATGGTATCAGAGCTAAGGTTAGCTAAGGGCATCACGAAGATCTCCTCTACAATGAAGAAACTCATTAAGAAGTGTTTCAATATAGAAAACTATCTCAAGGAAGGTATCAAGAAAGCGTGGGATCTCTTACTTTCTTTAAAGAAAATATCAATCAAGGAAAAGGATCAAGGTATCTTCTCGACTCTCTCTGGCACATTCCAAGATGAAGACATTTTGTGTAATTGATAGTGGTGCATCAAGACATGTGACTAGCCATTCCAAAACAATTGAAGACCTTATCAAAAGGAAAATCCACTTATTCAGTGGAAAAGGGTATTGTACCAACCTCTATAAAGTTGGAGAATGGAAGCAACATCCACCTCAACAACATTCTATTTATTCCAATTTTGCATAAGAACTTACTTTCCATTTCAATCTTAGAATATAAGTGTGATAGAGAAACTCTCATTGATGGAAAGGTTGTTGTATGGAGTAAAAACTCAAGTATAGAACAAGTTAAAGTCATTGGCAATCAAGAAGGAAGACTTTATAGACTAATATCTCCTTTGGCCCAAGCCCTAGTTCACATTGAATTTAGTTTGTGTGAACTCTCGCATAGAAGATTTGGTCATATACATTTCAAAATCCTTCCAACTCTAAGTTCCATAGTAGATGGAATACCTGAACTAAAAGAATATTATGACAGAGTATGTAAGGGATGTGCATTGGGTAAGAATACCAAGAGACCATTTGGAAGCAGTGCTTCACGGTCAAAAGAAATCTTGGATCTCCTTCACTTTGATGTATGTGGCCCTATGACTCCCAAATCTCTTGGAGGTCATCTATATTATGTCACATTTATAGATGATAATTCAAGAAAGACCTGGGTTTACTTAATGAAAACCAAGGACGAAGTATTTACAAAATTTCAAGAATTCAAAGTTGAAGTGGAGAACCTTACAGAAAGAAGAATCAAGATTCTAATATCTGATAATGGATGAGAATATACATCCAAGGAGATTATAGCATTCTATAAGGAGTTTTGGATTAAGAGGGCGCTGATAGTCCCATATAATCCTGAGCAAAATGGAGTTGTAGAACGGAACAATCAATCCATTAAGGAAAAGTGTAAAAGAAATGTTGCACGATCAAGATCTTCCTAAGTTTTTGTTGGGAAAATCCCCGAAGACAATTGTTTACATTCAAAATCGAAGTCCCCACAGATCCCTAGACAACATAACTCTAGAATATGTGTTCACTAGAAGGAATCCATCTGTGGATCATCTCTGAATCTTTGGTTTTCCTATATATATCCACATACCAAAGGACAGAAGAAAGAAGTTGGATCCATCAGGTATGAAGGGAACATTTGTTGGGTATAACAACTCATCGAAAGCTTATAGGAACTACATAAAAGAAGGACATCACATAGAAGTCAGCTGAGATTTCATATTTGATGAAAACATAGCATTCAAGAAATCAAAGGAACTTTTCGTAGACTCTCGTGATGAAGAACTTCCGGTATTTGAGGAAGAAGTTGACAAGGGAGAAGAAGAACCACACCATGAAGAAGAAGGTCCCAGTGAACCTATTCAACCTATGGTCATCCTTGAAACAAGGGAAAGACCTAATTGGTTAAATTCTACAATACTTGATGCAGAAGGTCATGGGGTAGTGAAAGGCTCATTTAGAGAAATAAAGAAACCCAAGAGATATTTTGGGTATGCTCCATACATGAAAAAACTAATAGAAGCAGAACCATCTTATTTTGAAGAGGATGTCAGTCATCAAGAATGGAAATATGCCATGAATGAAGAATGCCAATCTATAATGAAGAATGGAGTCTAGAAGATCGTACCTAGGCCCGAAGACAAATTTTGGTAACTTCCAAATGGATCTATAAGATCAAACATGCGGCTGATGGAAGTATAGATAAGGTAAGATTTGTGGCTAGGGGCTTCTCTCAACTAGAAGGCATTGAATACAAAGAGACATTTGCTCCAATAACAAGATATACGATGATTCATTCATTAGTCTCTCTGGCAGCACCAATGGAATAGAACATCCATCAAATGGATGTCAAGACTGCATTTCTGAATGGTACAATAGATGAACCTGTAATCATTATTTTGTAATCATTCTTCTCTATGTAGATGATCTTATCTTGAATGGTGTAGAAGATCGAATTGAAGAATGTAAGAAGCAACTAGCAGCAGAATTCTACATGAAGGATCTTGGGTCGTTGCATTACTATTTGGGACTAGAAATTTGGCAAGGCCCTAATGAGTTTATTTTGGTCAAGCTAAGTACGTGATCAAGATGTTGAAGAGGTTTGGCATGATGGACTTCAAACCCTTGACCACACCGATGATCAGAAACTTAAAGAGACTAATGAGTTCTAAACTAACCCTGTGGATCCTTCCAAGTATAGACAACTAATTGGCTTACTGATGTACTTGACGAATACTTGACCAATCATATGTTTTGCAGTAAATGTTCTCAGCTAATTCCAAGTGGAGCCGAAGCATGATCATTGGATAGCAACAAAACATATTTTGAGATATTTGCAAGGAACAATCCACTACTGCCTAAAGTTTGACAGAAGGAATGATGTCCACTTGATGGGATATACAGATTCCGATTGGAGAGGCAGTGAGAAGGATGGAAGGAGCACTACAAGAGGATGTTTCAGTTTGGGATCCTCCATGATCTATTGGATGAGAAGAAAGCAAGACACAGTTTCTTTGAGTAGTGCCGAGGCTGAATATGTTACAGTGTGTGAAGTTGTTATCCAACCTGTTCAAAGGACTGATGGACCCTACAATGATACTTTGTGATAACACCAGTTGTATAAGTTTATCTAAAGGCCCAATATTTCATGGAAAGACAAAGCATATAAACAACAAGTATCACTATATTTGAGATCTAGTGCAAAAGGGTGTGCTGCAGCTACAATATATCTCCACTGATGAGCAGGTAGCTAATATATTGAAAAAATCTCTTCTGAACAAGAACCTTGCGTACTTGAGAGACAAGATTAGCTTGGTTGATGTATCATCCCTAATTGAGAGGAAAAGATAGACACAACATTCTTATCTTCACTTGGGAAGAAATAATGGAGGATTGGGTAACCATCTGAAATTCAATACTCTTTGAGAATGTGGTAGGGCATTCAAGACAAGAGTAGTCATGGAACAATATTCTTTGAGGACTAGCTATCCAAGATAAGAATAGTCCAAAGAAGGTCATACTCAGTGAACACCCGGGGGGAGTATGTACCTTGAGATTCAATAATGATCATGTCTATAAATCATTGGTCTCGCTAGCATTGTGCTCTGATATTTTGGAGAGATACAACTATTAGTCAAGGCCTTGCTATATGACAATGTTGGTTAACATGATGCTAGACAAATGGGCTATCAATCTGACTCTTTTTATGAGATTTCTTCAGATTGAGAATGACCATGTACCTCTTATGAATACCTCCCTAGTTAAGAGGGAGTGTTGAAAAATGTGTAACTAGGTTTGGTCTTCATAAGCATGAAATGTATTCTTGTAAATTATAAAATGAAAAAGAAATTATCATTGGAGCATGGGTTTCATGCTCAAGTTATTTTATTTTAAAGATCAAGCACCCATTGAGTGCTTCTAGGGTTTGTGTTAGGGCTAAGAGTCATTGTCATATATTGAAGACCCCAATGGGCACATTATATCTTGCAAAGAGAAATTATATTTTTCTTTAAAGTGTCTAAATACCCTCTAAGATCAAGTCAGCCTAGAAGTTCTCAAGTCGACTTAATGGAAGAGCCATGTCTACCCATTGAAGAGGCCTATATAAAGAGAGGAACTCGTTCTCCAAAGAAACACTCACTCATCTCTCATTCTATGTGAAGAAGAGATCACAGTAGAAGGATGGTGAAGAGATTAAAGAAAGTCGAAGTTTTTGGGCTAGTTCTCTCTCCCACGTGCTAGACAAATCTATGATTTTTGCACAAGGGTTATCTCTAGTTCGATCTTGGAAGGAAGAGAAGAAAGAAGGCAAGTGAAACTCATTAAGGGTTTATCTCTAGTCCCAAGTCACAAGGAAAGGCAGGTGAAGGGAAGGAGACTCTACGAGGAAGATCGAAGTTTTCAAGTGTGGCAGCAGCAGTTGCAGTAGTTGTTGGGCAGACAAAATTTCTGATTTGTAGTAGGAGGTCAAAGTTCTTGCAACTGGAGGTCGAGTTGGTGACTGATCTTGATCTTGGAGGGTATTAGTCTAAGTCACAAGGTCTTGGTATTTGTCAATTGAAGGATATATAAGAAGAGGATATTTAAGGGTTTTCCCCTCAAGAGGGGGGGTTTTGGCCCTAGCTTGTAGCCTATATACTATGTCACTCTTCTTATTATTTTTGGTATTTGCTTGATGTATCTCACATTACAATAATAAGGAACAAAGCTAATAAGAAAAAAATGGTAACACAAATAGTTATCAAGTTAAAGAGAATTAACATATTCATTGCCCTATTGAATTATCAAAAGGGGT
>APFE030849319.1:0-23490 GCA_000404065.3 Pinus taeda | reverse complement strand
ATAATAAACAACAAGTGATGCCCACTAGGATGTTTTTTCCAACATTTAGCTTGGAATACGTGTCCAACGATCTTGGCTTTATTTTTCCTTTATTAACTTTATTACATGAACTTATAATTTTATTTTCAATTCATTTAGTTTGCTTATATTATTGTCTCTTTACTTGTTTTCATATATTTTTGCAATTTGTTAGTAGATAAATTCTTGTTGAAGAACCTCTAGATTTAGTCTTTTTGGGAATAGATTATTTCATCAAAGGAATAAGGAATTAGGAAGACATTCTTGACATCTCCTGAGCTCCCCTTCACCTTATAAATCCTTCAAATCACATCTAGAAGTCATTTTATTTCTCACATGTCTATCTCCTATAGGAAAATAGGGTTTTCCTATACTAGTCCATAGATTTCATAAAAAAACTCCAGATTTTCATTCATAGCATGTTCATCCTTAGCACATTATAATGCACACCACCTTGAAGATGGAATTTTGAATATTGTAATGAATTTTCCAGATAAATCTTGTCCATATTGACTTGAAGATCAACGTTTCGAACCTACAACTAAGGTTCATCATCATGATAAAAGTGTGTGAGGAAAACGGATCTACCTAGGTATTAATAGGGAAATGGTGATAGGGTAAAATTGGACGACAAAGAAAATGATCATAATGGAGCAATTTGAGAATTTGGTCAACAAAGAGAATGTTCATGAGAGAAGTAGTAACTATTAAAAAATGTAGTGAATGAAAATATATATAAATATTTAGAAATGTGTAAATAATATGATATAATATTAAATATTTAATGCATTTTATAAATTTCAAAAACAATTAATTTTTATTAATTATTATATATATTTTTTAATTTTTTTAATTTTTTAATATATATATTTTAATATATTAAATAACTATAATATATTTCTAAATGAGGGAATTAGGGTTAAATAATATTAGGAATAACATTTAAAATTAGTAACTAAACAAGAGGGTAAGTTCGAAAATTAAATGTGAGTTAAGGGATATCAAGATTTCTGGATTTGGAATTTGTTGTAGGGATCCAATTTTTACTTATGACCCATCCTTAATCCTAGTTGATTTTTTTGGGATGTTTATTGATTTCTGTGGCTCCTATGAATTGTTTGTGTAAATAGTGGTCAACTTTAGTGAGAATGTGAGTTTTTTCAATGCAAATGTGATGTTTAGTACTATTGGAATGCTTGTTAGGGATGAGTCTTTTAACCTGTTATGTTTTATGTCAACAAAATATTCCATGATGTGTGTGTTGATGGAACAACCACTCTCACCAATATATAGAATCCCACAAGAATAAGGAATTAGATAAACTCATTTTTGGCTTTTAGGGTTACGGGGACTTTTAGCAGAATTGAGGCGACTACAAAGGGTGTTAATAGGTTTGAAGGTGGTCATGATTTTACGCTCTCTTAGAATATGGGAGATTTTATCAGTGGTGCCCTGAATATAAAGGAGTTTTACTCTACTCATGAAATTGTCTAAAGTTTTATTTCTATTTATAACATAAGTTTCTATGTTTTCCTTATTCAGGGCTTTGATAACTTGATGTCTTTTCTATCCATTTTTCAAACATACATTTATTAGATGGGATTTCTCTTTATCTAGGTGTTCTTAATGAGAGATTCGAAAAACCCTTGTTGCAAGGGTGTCTAAAATGAATAATTTTTATTGGGATGGTGGTGAGAAGAGGCATGGAGATAATGCTTTGTGTGGGTCTTATTTCAAGAGACTTAGTGAGATATGGAACCATCTGGATTTCAAGTGATGAGGATGTCAAGGAACAAAAGTGTATCATTGACTTCTATTTCCGTAGTAAAATTTATTGATGGGGAAACATTATTCTGGTGCTGTTTGAAAGCTTCCAAAGCTTCATGTCCATGAGGCCATATGATCAAAGTGTCGATGGTAGCCTTTTAATCTGCGGTTGCTACAATATCTTTATGCATTTTTATTTAAGCATAAACATAGTTCTTTGATATAGTCAACATTATTTTCAATGAATTTAGTTTGCTCATATTATTGTTTCTTTAATTGTTGTCATATATTTTTGCAATTTGTGAGTAAATAAATTTTTTGTTTTGCATATTTACAAGAACCTCTAGATTTACTCTTTTTAGGAATAAACTGATTCATCATAGGCCTAAGGGCTTTAGAATGCATTCTTGACATATCCTTAGCTCTCATTCACCTTATAAATCCTTCAAATCACATCTAGAACTCATTTTATTTCTCAATGGTCTACATCTTGTAGCAAAATATGGGCTTCCTATAGTAGTCCATAGATTGCATAATTATTTTCTAGATTTGCACCCAAAAGCACGTTCCTCCTTCCTTAGAATATTATAATTCACGCTACCTTAAATATGGAATTTAGAATGTTGTAATGAGTTTTCCGGATAAATCCCATCCATATTAAATTAAAGATTAATGTTTTGAACCCGCAACTAAGGTTCATCATTAGAATAAAAGTGTATGATGAAAACTGATCTACCTAGGTATTAATAGGGAAATGGTAATAGGGTAAAACTGGCAGACAATAATTAGATTGGATTAATTTGAGAAATTGGTTGACAAAGAGAATGTTCATGATAGAAGTAGTAATTATTAAAAAATGTAGTGAATAAAATTATATGTAAAGATTCATAAATGTGTAAATAATATGATTAATAATATGATATAATATTAAATAATTAATGTATTTTATAAATTTCAAGAACAATTAATGTATTTATTTTTTTATTATTATTATTTTGAATTTTTTATATATATATATATTTTTTAAATATTAAAAATTATATAAACTTAATAAATGAGGGAATAGGGTTAAATGATATTAGGAATAATATTTAAAATTGGTAACTAAATAAGAGGGCAAGTTCGAAAATGAAACATGAGTTAAGGTGTATCAAGATTTCTGGATTTGGATTTTAATGCAGGGATCCATTTTTCACTTATGACCTATCCTTCATCTCTGTTAAGGTTTTTGGGATGTTTACTAATTTCTATGGCTTCTCTGAATTTTCTATGGAACTAATGGGGAACTTTAGTGAAAATGCGGGTTTTGACAATGCAAATATGATGTTTAGTATTATTGGAATGCTCTACAAAGGCTGCGATTTTTAGTCTGTTATGTTTTATGTCAAAAAAATGTTCCAGGATGTGATTGTTGATGGAATGACCAATCTCACCAACATATGGAATTCCACAAGAACAAGGAGTTAGATAAATTCCTTTTTGGCTTTTAGGGTCAATGGGATCTTTAGTATAATTGAGGTGGCTATGGATGGTATTAATAGGTTTGAAGGTGGTCATGATTTTATGCTTTCTTATGATATGGGATATTTTATCAGTGGTGTCCTAAATATAAGGGAGGTTAACTCTACTGATGAAGTTGTCTAAATTTTTGTTTTTATTTAGAAGAAAAGTTTCTTTGTTTTCCTTATTTAGGGGTTTGATAGCTTGATTATTTTTGTATCCATCTTTCAAAAATACATTTATTAGATGGGATTTCTCTTTATCTAGGTGTTCTTCATCAGAGATTCGAAGAAATCTTGTTCAAGGGTGTTTCAAATGCCTAATTGTTTATTGGGATGATGGTGTGAAGAGGCATGGATATACTACTCTGTGTGAGCCTTCCTTTGGTAGACTTGGTGAGATATGGATCCATATGTATTTGGAGTGATGAGGATGTCAATGAACGGAAGGCTATCATTGACTTCTATTTCCATGGTAAACTTTATTGATGAGGAAATTTTATTTAGATGTTGTTTGAAAGCTTCCAAAGCTTCATGTCTATGAGGCCATATGATGCAAGTGCCAATGATAGTTTTTGAACCCAGGGTTGTTACAATATCCTTATGCATTTTTCTTTATGTTTAAAAACTGTTCTTTCATATAGTGAACATTATTTTCAATGCATTTAATTTTCTTATATTATAGTCTCTTTACTTCTTGTCATATATTTTTGCAATTTGTTCGAATCTCTGATGATGAACACCTAGATAAAGAGAAATCCCATCTAATAAATGTATTTTTAAAAAATGGATACAAAAAACATCAATCTATGAAAGACTAAATAGGGCATACAAAAAAACTTGTCTTATAAATAAAAACAAAAATTTAGAAAAATTCATCAGCAGAGTTAACCTCCCTTATATTCAGGGCACCACTGATAGAATATCCCATATCCTTATAAATCATAAAATCATGACCACCTTCAAACCTATTAACACCATCCATAGCCACCTCAACTCTGCTAAAGATTCCATTGACCCAAAAAGTCAAAAAAATGTTTATCTAATTCCTTGTTCTTGTGGGATTCCATATGTTGGTGAGATTGTCCGTTCCATCAACACTTGAATCCTAGAACATTTTGCTGACATAAAACATAACAGGTTAGGAATCTTAGCCCTAGCATAGCATTCCAATAATACTAAACATCATATTTGCATTGATAAAACACTCATTCTCGCTAAAGGTTACCACTATTTCCAAAAAGCACTCAAAGAAACCATATAAATCAATACACATACCAAAAACCTCACTATGGATGAAGGATGGATCATAAGTAAAAAATTGATCTCTACATTAAAATCCAAATCGAGAAATCTTGATACCCCTTAACTCATGTTTCATTTTCAAACTTACCCTCTTGTTCAGTTACTAATTTTAAATATTATCCCTAACATTATTTAACCCTAATTCCCTCATTTAGAAATATACTATACTTATTTATAATATAAAAAAAATTAAAATATTAGAAATAATAATAAAAATGATACATTAATTGTTCTTGAAATTTATAAAATACATTAATTATTTAATATTATATCATATTATTAATCATACTATTTACACATTTATGAATTTTTACATATAATTTTACTCATTACATTTTTTAATAATTACTACCTTTATCATGAACATTCTCTTTGTTGGCCAAATTCCCAAATTTCTCCATTATAGTCATTTTCTTTGTCAACCACATTTACCCTATTACCATTTCCCTATGAATACCTAGGCAGATTAGTTCTCCTCACACACTTTTATCCTAATGTTGAACCTTAGTTGCAGGTTTGAAACATCAATCTTCAAGTCAATACGGATGGGATTTATCCAGAAAATTCATTACAAGAAGCTAAAAATCCAAAAAATCTAAAATATGGATTTTAGAAGTTCAAAGATCCCCTATAATACTTAATGTAGTGGTTGTCACAAAATTGCTATCTTTTATACAATTAGGGTTTATTCTTTGAATGTTCTCTTTTAGTTGTAAGTTGGTTTACCATGCATAATAGAAGAGGTTTGATTTTGTTCCAACTTTCTTGAAATTATTTTGTTTCATTTTAAACAATTAGAGTAGTTTTACTTATTGTTCTTTACTTTTTGATGCAGGAGAATCAGGATTAGCCAACAACGTGAAAACTTGTTCACATGTTGTGACTAAACAGGTTGAAATTCATTGACTGACGGTTCAAAATTGGTTTCTACTGAGAGGGTTCGATCTCTAAAGAAATTTGTTATAATTCATTATTGTAATAAGTTAGAGACTATATTATTTTAGATTCAGAGATAGGGATTGTTAGCATAGAGCTAGGAATCAAAAGATTGCTATTAGATCTATTAAAAATAGAGATTTGTTGTTAGATATTGTTAGAGTGTTTATCAAGTGATAAAAATGAAAGAAAATGTAATCAGCGAGAGGAGAGAGGATTACTGAGGGAAGCGAGAGCATAGTGTGTGTGGATTGCATTTCTTTTGAAGACAAAGGTCATTATTTGTGTATTTGGCCTTAGGCCGAGACTCTGTAATGTATTTATGGAGAATAAAATAGTATTGTCTGTATTATCGTTTGAACATCCCATGGAGGCTTTGAATGTTGATTCCTTTCTCTGTATTTAAATACTTTGATTCTAGTCCTGTGTTTTTATATTTCATAGTAGAAATCCCCACATTTAAGACAAACTTGTTGTAGTTTGGGTCCGCAAGTGGAAATCCCATTTACACAGGGAATTAACACAAAACACTTAGTCAATTCGGAAAATCGGACGTGAAATAATATAAAGGTTTGTTTTGGGACTTATTGGGTCCAGTAATTCATATATATATCGCATCGCTCGAACCATTCAGTGCGTGGTGAGTCTTATCCCCGACCCTTGGTGATATGCGATCGCTGACATATCGCATTGGTGTTGTTAGGGTCCCACCCTAACCCCCTTATTTATGTAATAGGATCGAGTTATAGTTGTAGTTAAGTAAAGAATCAATAAAGCCCATATTAATAATTGTAAGTGGTTAACCTGCATTTAATTACAGGACCACAATTAGTTGCAAATGGGCCATGGTATTAGATAGATGGTATTAATAAGAACCATGGTATTGCCCCATGGTATTGCATGTATGAATCCTATATAAAGGATAGCGAGGAGCATGGTGTCTTATTTTGTAATCGAGCTCAGCTCTATTGGAGGTTGCCCCCTCAAAGAGGCAAGTGAACTTTGATTTCTAAATAATAAAATACTTGTTGTTATTGCTCTTGTTCTATGTTCTGGGTATATTTCTTCGCATATTTGGTATTATGGTATTGTCTTGCAGGTTAAGAGCATAGTAAGTGGTATCAAAGCGTTTTCTAGGGCCACTGGGATCTCCATTTTTTAGCAAATTTTTTTGGCTAGAGACGTGTTCAGGTGTCTTTAAACCACTGGATCTATCGTTGAGTGCATAAATCTGTGGATTTGGGGAGGCATGCACATAGGAAATACAAGAGGTGGCCATGCTTGTTGGACTCCCTTGTAATCCATGTGGGTACCCCTTCGAGTAGTAGCACATTAGACAGAACCACGCACGGACTGTCTTCCAAGTACCTTCTGGGTATATCGGAAGCCTCTAGCTCCCTTGAAACCTCGCCATAGATAAACTATCAGTTGTCTTGCTGCTACAGTGAACCAATAACAACACTCTAAGAGATTACTCGCCCATATGAGAGGGTAGTCAGGTTGTACAGCTAAGGGTACAGTTGATCCTCCTTGGTTAGTCCCTGAAAAATTGGGCTAAGTACTACTGTCAGACCCTTATGTATATTTCGATTTGTAGCACCTGACACTCCAAGAGACCCTAGTTCCTTTCTCTATCATGGGATCATGCATAATCGCTGCCAGATCAAAGCTCGCAAGTGGTGTTTTGCAGCAACAACAACAATCAGTTCCACCATTCAGATTTATCAGAACAACCATTCTGATATATCAGATCCATCATATCTATAGTAGTAATCAATTCCACTGTTCAGATCTATCAGATCAGCCATTCAAATTTCTTAGATCCCTCAGATCCGCTATCCAGATCTAAGTAGTTGTGTGGGTTCCTATACCTGGGCGCGATTTTCATAGTACTTTTGGCAGCATTGACATTTCAGGGATTCGGTGACTGCAGTATTTTTAAGCAAGGAGTAAAACTCTATTAGGAGTAAAAAAAAGAAGTTTGAGACCCCCTGGGGCGCTTATTGGTGACTTGGCCCATAATAATTAGGACAACGAGCTGACGAAGGTGGTACCATTCAATTGTTATTGCCAAAATTCCGGCAGTCCCAAATTTCAAGTAAATCAGCTCGGTGCATGGTACAAACTAGAAATCAAGCTATGGCGAATGAAAGGATGGACAATCTTGAAGCATCCTTGAAAGACATCCAAGAGCAGTTGATGAAAATAACTACAACACTCTCTATGGGCAAGGCGGAAGCCTTGGAGGAGGCATTTATTGGTAATGAACACAGTGAGGGTGAGTCTAGCTAATCTCTTCACCTCTAGGGCACCCACCAACAATCCCTTCCACGACCGCCCAAGCTCGACATGCATAAATTTGATGGCTCTCACCTGGCAGCATGGATAGCAAAAATGGAGCAATATTTCAATCTGAATTACATCCTGGATGATTCCACTCAGCTTAATATGGGGATCATGTACTTGGACAATGAGAGATGGCAATGGTGGCAATGGCATCAACATTGCTATGTAAGGCCCTTGACTTGAGACACATTCAAAAAAGCTCTTATGGACTGCTTTGACCATGACTTTGCTTTTTTGGGTCGTCTCACTAAGCTCCAATAGACTAGAACAGTGGATGAATATATTATAGCCTTTGAAGCCTTAGCTTTCCGCACTTTAGGTCTACAATATGAGTTCTACACGGAATGTTTTATCAGTGGTCTTAAAGAGGCCTTACAAGCCCACGTCCGACTACACCACCCTCCCTCATGGTTGTAGAATTGCAGGATAGCTCGTGAAGTAGAACATGTGTTAGTGGGCTAGTCCAATCGCCCAAATTTCACTGCCAAGGGTCCACCCCCACAAGCTCACAGCACTACCCAAACACTCAAAGTTCAAAAGGTGTCACCTGCAGAAATTGAAGAAAGAAGAAAGCAGGGATTATGTTACTACTGTGATGAAAAATACTCCCCGGGGCATAAATGCAAGGAGCCCAAATTTTTTCAAATTGATGCTAATGTTCACAGCTCATCGGAGGAAGCCCCACCACTTGAGGAACCAAAGGAGGAAGAAGAGGACAACTAGAAGGACAATGTACCTGAAGAACCAGTTATTTCGATTCATGCTTTGGAAAGGATTTCTTCACCTCAAACTCTCAAAATCAGAGGTTTTACTAAGCATCACCCTGTAGTTGTCTTGATTGATAGTGGAATTACACATAATTTTATCCATCAAAGGGTCGCGAAAGTAGTACATTGTTTTGTATGAGAAATTTCTAACTTCTAAGTCCAAATTGCTGATGGGGGAACAACGAAATGTGAAGGCCGCTGTGAAAATGTCAAACTTCAAATGGGGGATTATCAGTTAAACACCCACATGTTTTCCATACACATGGGAGGGTACGACATTGTCCTAGTTGCTGAATGGCTTCGCACACTTGGCCCAATCACAATAGATTTCCAGGAGTTATATATGAGCTTTAAGCAGAACAACCACACACATACCCTCCGCGGACTCCAGGCGGGAGCTCCCTCTATCATCAGCTCACATCGGATGGAAATATTGTTAAAAAAGAGCCATCATGGAGTTATAGCTCAATTTAATGCCATCCAGGCCTTCGAATCCAATTCTCTTCCGATTCATCCTAAGATGCAATAGATCTTAAATAACCATCTGCCAGTCTTTGACAAGCCTCATGAGCTTCCACCCTCGAGAGGGGAACATGATCATAGCATCACTTTTGTCCCAGGGGACCAACCACCAAATGTGCGCCCATATAGATATCCGTTCGCCCAAAAGAATGAAATAGAAAAAATAATCAAAGAACTTTTGGAAGCAGGTGTCATTCTTCCCAGCATTAGTCCTTATTCATCACCGATGGTCATGGTGCTCAAGAAAGATGGGGAATGGCGTATGTGTCCAGACTTCATGGCCCTCAATAAATTGATAGTCAAAGATAAATTTCCCATCCCAGTTGTTGATGATTTTCTGGATGAACTAAATGGGGCTCAATTTTTCACTAAGCTTGATCTTCGCTCAGGCTACCACCAAATTCGCATGAAAGAAGTCGACATTCCAAACACTGCTTTCAGAACTCATGAAGGCCATTATGAGTTCCTAGTCATGCCATTCGGTCTTTGTAATTCCCCATCTATTTTTCAGAGCCTTGTGAACCACTTGCTCAAACCATATCTCAGAAAATGTGTCCTTGTTTTCTTAGATGACATGCTCATCTTCAGTCGCACTTGGGCTGCACATCTTCAGCATGTAGATCTGCTCTTGCAACTGCTCCGCGAGCATAAATTATTTGTTAAGATGTCCAAGTGTTCTTTTGGCATGGAAGAAGTTGAGTATTTGGGCCACATTGTGGGGCGTGAACGTGTCAGGGTGGAACCCAAAAAGATCCAGGCAATGAAAGATTGGCCTCAACCTAAGACCTTAAAGAGCTTGAGAGGATTTTTGGGTCTCACGGGCTACTATCGAAAATTTGTCCACAATTACGGTCACATTGTGAGGCCCCTCACTCAACTCTTAAAAAAAAATCATTCCTTTGGAATGATGAAGCACAACAGGCCTTTACAGCTCTAAAAAATGCCATGTGTTCTACCCAGTCTTAGCACTACTCAAGTTCACCAAATCGTTTGTCATTGAATATGATGCTTTGGCTACAAGTATTAGGGAGGTCTTAATGCAGGAAGGTCGACCCTTGGCTTTCACAATCCAACAACTAAGTGGGAAGAATCTAGGACAATCTACCTATTAGAAGGAGATGATGGCCATCTTACATGTAGTAGACACCTGGCGACCTTACTTATTAGGGCGATGCTTTCAAATCCGCACAGACCATCAAAGCCTTAAATATTTTTTGGAGCAATGTCTATCCTCACCACAAAAAGATATAAATGGCTCGCCAAAATGCTGGGATATGATTATAAGATAATTTACAAGAAAGGGTACGAAAATATTGTAGCATATGCATTATCTTGCCAATTTGAGGAGGAAAGTACCCCGCTCGCAATTTCCATTCCCATTCCAGAATGGATTGAAGAGGCTTGAAGGGAATGGTTTTCACATCCCTATCTCTCCCAACTCATTACTCAATTGTAGGCGGATCCAAATTCCACCGAGGGCTACTCGTCGTAGGATGAGATTCTTCGCTACAAGGACATATTCATAATATCGCCAACATCCACCCTCAAAAGACGCATTTTGGTGGAGTTGCACTCATCCCCCACTACAGGACATTCAAGCTTTTAGAAGATGTATGCTCGCACTTGAAGATCATTTTTTTGGACAGGCATGAAAAAGGACATTCTTACTATTGTAGTGCAATGGGATGTCTGTCAACACCACAAAGGAGAGACAGTCAAAGCACTAGGTACATTACAACCATTGCCCATCCCGACATCAATATGGATGGAGGTTTCTATGGATTTCATTATAGGTCTTCCAAAGTTAGGAAACAAGTCAGTCATCATGGTGGTTGTGGACAAGCTTTCTAAGTATGCTCATTTTTTCACCCTACCCCACCCTTTTACACTAACTTTGGTCGCTCAATCTTTCATGGATCAGATCTTCAAATTGCATGGCATGCCCACTTCCATTGTGTCTAATCGTGACTCAGTCTTCACTAGTAATTTTTGGCAGGAACTCTTCTGGCTATAAGGTACCTAACTAAAACTCAATACTTCCTATCATCCACAAACTGATGGTCAAACTGAAGCAATCAAAAAATGTCTGGAAACCTACCTAAGGTGTTTCACTTCAGAAAAGCAACATCTCTGGGTACAGTGGTTACCTCTAGCTAAATGGTTGTATAACACCAACTATCATGCCACCACCAAAATGACTCCATATGAAGCAGTTTATGGTCGACTCCCTCCTTCCCCTACTTCTTATATCAAGGGGTGCTCAAAGGTACAAGAAGTGGATCAACTCCTATAGAACTGCACAACCATGCTCACCCATCTTAGGGAGAATATTCATCAAGCTCAAAGCCGCATGAAGCAACAGGTAGATCAACATTCCTTAGAATGCCAATTTCAAGAAAGGGATTAGGTATTTTTGAGGCTACAACCATATAAGAAAACATCACTCAAAGACAAGGGTTGTCAAAAACTATCTCCAAAATTCTACGGACCATATCAAGTACTTCAACGCATTGGAAAAGTGGCCTACGAGCTAGTTTTTCCACCCACTACAAAAATCCATCCAGTTTTCCATGTCTCATGCCTCAAGAAAGTGATTGGGAAAAATTGCAGAATTCAAACTAGCCTACCTAAAATGGATGAAGAAGGGTCAATCTGGCTCCAACTTGAACAGGTTCTGGACACAGGAGAATGGCACCTGCGTGGCCACGTGATCAAGGAAGTCCCCATCAAGTGGAAAGACATCTCTCCAGAAGATGCAACCTGGGAACCAACCACTATTCTTTAGCAGTTTCTACAGCTTCAGCCTTGAGGACAAGGTTATTCTTATGGGGGAGGGCATGCTAGGGTCCCACCCTAACCCCTTGATTTATGTAATAGTATCGAGTCATAGTTATAGTTAAGTAAAGAGTCAATAAAGCCCATATTAATAATTTTAAGTGGTTAACCCGCATTTAATGACGGGACCACAATTAGTTGCAAATGGGCCATGGTATTAGATAGATGGTATTAATAAGAACCATGGTATTGCCCCATGGTATTGCATGTATGAATCCTATATAAAGGATAGAGACTCCCTGTGAGGAGCATGGTGTCTTATTTTGTAATCGAGCTCAACTCTATTGGAGGTTGCCCGCTCGAAGAGGCAAGTGAACGTTACTTTCTGAATAATAAAATACTTGTTGTTATTGCTCTTGTTCTATGTTCTGGGTATATTTCTTCGCATATTTGGTATTCTCGTATCGTCTTGCAAGTTAAGAGCATAACGGGTGTTTCGGAGCGGGAGTAATAAGGTGTAAAGTGATACATTGCGATCACTGATAGCGATATGTGATATCGCATCAGATCTCTATCCAAGAGAAAGCACCAATACTGCAAGCCTTTTGACTACAGATTGCGATAGGGTGACTTGATTTGGACCGTCGGATCTCATAGCTCCAGATCAACGGTCAGCAACGCTTGGTGCCTTGAATTCTGTGTACGATAGGCACACCAATACAAATGGTAAAGATTAATGTTTTTGTGGGTTTTTCCAATGTATTTCGTAAAAGGGCTAAATATCGAGTTATAGTGTAAAAGGGGATCACAGGGTGATTGTGGGAAATATTGATCCAAAACTCTTTTATTATTGCACCATTGTTTCCGTCTGCACCATTTTTTGGTATCAGAGCAAAAGAGGGGGTTGTTACAGCGAAAAGGCCGCTAAGGAGAGGTATTGGTTGAGGAAGACTTGAGGAAAATGCAGTACTACTGGAAGAGGTACGGAGTTGCATGCGAGAATGGAGATGATTGAGACAACCCAGAGAATAGCACCTGATGAGGGAGATGAGAGCTCCTCAAAAGAATATTTTGAAGAGGAACAAGAGGAAGACAATGAAACTGCTAAAGTCATCAAGATGATGGCGAAAGTCAGAGGAAAGCCTGATGTGGAGATCCATATGTATGAAGGAAGTCTGAACGTAGAGGAAGTAATGGATTGGATAAAGTGCTTAGATTAGTACTTTGATTATGAAGAGATTGAAGGGATGAAGATGGTGAAATTTTCAGTCACTAGATTGAAGGTTCATGCGGCTATTTGGTGGGGCGAGGTACAGACATCAAGAATGAGGAAAGGGAAATCCAAGATCAAGCAATGGGACAAAATGGTAAGGAAAATGAAAGCCAAGTTTTTGACTAAAGACTAACATTTGAATCTTTTTAAGAAATTTAAAAATTTAAAGCAAAAAGAGATGTCCGTTAAGGAGTATACAGAAGAATTTTATAGATTAAGCATTAGGTCTGGACATGTTGAAGATGACATAGAAGAAGTAGCTATATATATTAATGGATTAAAGTATGAGATACAAGATGAGATTAGCTTATTAAGTTTGAAAACGATTGAGGATGCCTATCAAGCAAGCTTGAAGGCAGAGGAGTAGATCTTGAGGAAGTAGAGTCAAAGAAACAGAAGAAGAAGCTCGGTGAGAGGTAGAGGAGCTAGCAGATACAGAGGACCACAACATCAACATGAAGTAGGAAGTTCGAGTAGCAGATCACCACAAAGGGGTGAAGCTAACAGAGGAAGATTCAGGCCCAAAGGAAGAGGGCGAGGAAGAGATGTTCAGTGCTATACCTATGGAGAGTGGGGACATATGTCATGGGACTATCCTCATAATAAACCAGTGAGTGAGAGGAATTCAAATGTTGCTGAGGCAAAGCAAGAACCACCTTGAATTGTGGAGAAAGAAGAATCCCTTGAAGAAGGTGAATCACGATTATTAAGAAGAAATTTGCTTAGAGCAAAGAAGGAGACTAGAGAACCTGTGCAGAGGAAAACCTTCTTCAGAATCACCAGTAAATCAAAAGGCAAGTGTTGTAAGGTAATCATAGAGAGTGGAGGCACTGAAAATATTGTGTCCATAGAGATGGTGGATAAGCTTGGTTTAGCGAAGACAGTACATCCTGCACCCTACATAGTGTCTTGGTTGCAGAAGGGCCATCAAGTCATTGTGACATAATAGTGCAATGTTGAGATGCAAATAGGTTCATATAAAGATATGATTTTATGTGATGAAATGCCCATGGACGTATGTCATATATTATTGGGGAGAAGAAACACCTATACCATAGAGAAATATGGAATGAAGCAAAAGTTGTTGCCATTGAAGGATGATGCTGATAAAGGAATGCCTGGAATAGCATTATGTTGATGAGCGAGAAAGAATTGCTACAGGAGGTAGTGGAAAGTGAGGAGCTGCATTTTACTATCGTGGGAATGCCAAAGGTAATCTTAACCTCCGCAAATTTGGATGATCTTCCTGAAGGAGTTAAAGTTTTATTGGATGAATTTGCTGATATCATTGTGGATGAATTACTGGATACCTTACCACTGATTAGAAGTATTATCCATCACATCAATTTAATACAAGGGGCAAGCTTAGCAAATAAAGTTGCTTATAGGCTAACTCCTCAGGAAAACACAGAGGTTGTAAGGAAAGTACAGGAGCTGATGGAGAAGGGGCTAATTAGAGAAAGTATGAGCCTATGTGTTGTACCGACAGTACTCAGTCTGAAGAAAGGAGGAGAATGGCACATGTGCATAGATTCCAGAGCTATCAACAAGATCACGATAAGGTACAGATTTCCATTTCCACGCATGGAAGATTTAATGGACTGTTTAAGTGGATCCAAATACTTTACTAAGATATATTTGAATAGTGGGTATCATCAGATAAGGATTCAGGAAGGCGATGAATGGAAAACTACCTTCAAAAAAAATAGTGGACTGTATGAGTGGTTAGTAATGCCTTTTGGGCTCACTAATGCACCCAACATGTTCATGAGGCTAATGAACGGAGTCTTGAAGGAGTATGCAGGTAAATATGTCATAGTTTACCTTGATGATATTCTAATTTTTAGCAAAAGTAAAGAGGAGAATTTAGAACATCTTAAGTTAGTCTTGAGAACTCTGCAGAAAGAGAAACTACTAATAAATTTAAAGAAGTGTAGTTTCATGAAGGAAGAGTTGGTGTACTTGGGATTTTTAGTTTCTAAAGAAGGCTTGAAGATGGATCTGGAGAAGGTTCAAGAAATTTGGAACTGGCCTACTCCCAGAAGTATGTTTGAGGTAAGAAGCTTCCATGGACTTGCAAGTTTTTACAGAAAGTTTATAAGAGGTTTTATTCAAGTTTGTGCACCGATCCTTGAGACAACTGAGGAGATCAATCAGCCATTTCGATGGACAGAAGCAGCAGAAAGAAACTTTAATTTTCTGAAGAAGAAGATAATAGAGGAGCCAATTTTAGCATTTCCTAATTTTGAGAAAGTCTTTCAAGTAGAAATAGATGCAAGTGGGGTAGACGTTGGTGCAGTTCTAAGTGAAGAGAAAATGCCAATAGCATATTTCAGTGAGAAACTGAATGATGCAAAGAAGAAATATTATTCGTATGACAAGGAGTTTTATGATATTGTGCAGGATTTGAAAAAGTGGAGACACTACTTGCTGCCAAAAGAATTCATTTTATATTCATACCACCATGCCTTACAATTTATTAATAACCACCCGAAGTTGAATTAGAAGCATGCCAAGTGGGTGAAATTTCTACAAAGTTTTACTTTTGTAATAAAGAATAAGAGTGGTAAGTCTAATAAAGTAGCAAATGCATTGAGCAAGGTAAGTTTTATTATAAAAGAGTTCAAAGTGGGTGTTGTAGGTTTTGAGGAAATGATAGAAATATACAAGGATGATGAAGATTTTAGAGATATCTACACAACAATTCAGAATCTAGTGAGCCATAACAGAAGTTAGTGGATGGACTACCTCATTCAAGGAGGCCTATTATTTTAAAACAATAAGTTATGTATTCCCAAATTTTCCATGAGGGAAAACGTAATCAAGGAAAAACATAGTGGAGGGTTATCTAGTCATTTTGGACAAGATAAAACCTTCGCTCAGGTGAATGCTTTTTATTATTGGCCGAAAATGCAAAGTGATATTAAAAAGTTTGTTGAGAAATGCATGGTATGTTAGTATGCCAAAGTAAGGAGTCATAATGCAGGACCATATCAGCCATTGCCAATACCAGATTGACCACGGGATGTATTCAACATGGACTTTGTTCTGGGATTGCCAAAAACCCAGAGGAGAAATGATTCTATTTATGTTGTAATAGATAGGTTTTCTAAAATGGCACATTTCATAGCATGTAGGAAAACTAGCGATGCAACACACATAACCAATTTATTATTTTCAGAGATTGTGAGATTACATGGGTTATCTATAAGCATTGTATCTGACTGTGATACCAAGTTTGTAGGGCATTTTTGGAGGACGCTTTCAAAGAAACTGGGAACTAATCTTAGTTTTAGCTCAGCGTACCATCCTCAAACAGATGGAAATACTGAAATAGTGAACTGGAGCTTGGGGAATATATTAAGGAGTCTAGTATATCAAAATCCCAAACAGTGGGATTTGGCATTAGCTCAAGCTGAGTTCACTTACAATGATACACCAAACCGAAACATTGGAATGAGCCCATTTCAGGTTGTCTTTGGAATGCATCCAAGAGGCATATATGAGCTAAGAAATTTTGGAAAGCAGGAAACTAGGAGCGCAAGTGTTGATATTTTGTAGAATAGATGCAGAGATTGCAGGAAGAAGTCAAGGAAAAATTGTAGGAAAGTAGAAGCAAATACAAGTAGAGGGCAGATCTAAAAAGAAGAGAAAAGGAGTTCCAAGTAGGAGATTTAGTAATGCCATATTTGAGGAAAGAGAGATTTCCTACTAAAACTTGTAACAAGTTGAAAATGAAGAAGATAGGACCTTGTAAAATTAAAAGGAAATTTTCAGCCAATGCATATGAGATTGAGTTACCAGAAGGGATTAGCATATCCCCCATTTTTAATGTTGCAGACTTATATCCATTCAGAGAGGCAGAGACAGAGTTGCAGAAAGAACCTATAGGTGATTAAGTTCAAATCGTGAACTCGGAGGAATAGGTACCAAAAGCATTCAATGATGAAGTTGAAGCTATCTTGGATCAAAGAGTATCTAAGAAAACAAGAGGGTAGACTTATTTCCAGTATTTAGTAAAATGGAAAGAGAAGCCAGTGGAAGATTCTAGCTGATTGACAGCAGCAGAACTAAATAAATATGGAGTAAGTCCTGAAAGCTTGAAGGAAAAGTATTTTCTTCCCCGCGAGTCTAATGTAGGAGCATCAGGATTAGCCAACAATGTGAAAACTTGTTCACATGTTGTGGCTAAATAGGTTGAAATTCATTGACTGATGGGTCAAACACGGTTTTTTCTGAGAGGGTTGGATCTCTAGAGCAATTTTTTATAATTCATTATTGTAATAAGTTAGAGATTATCTTATTTTAGATTTAGAGATAGGGATTGTTAGCATAGAGCTAGGAATCAGAAGATTGCTATTAGATCTATTAAAAATAGAGATTTGTTGCTAGATATTGTTAGAGTGTTTATCGAGTGATAAAAACAAAAGAAAATGTAATGAGCAAGAGGAGATAGGATTGTTGAGCGTGGAGAGAGCATAGAATGTGTGTGGATTGCATTTATTTTGAAGATAGAGGTCATTATTTGTGTATGTGGCCTCTAGCCAAGACTCTGTAATGTATTTATGGTGAATAAAACAGTATTGCATGTATTATCATTTGAACAGCCCATGGAGGCTTTGAACGTTGATTTCCTTTCTTTGTATTTAAATACTTTGATTCTAGTCTTGTGCTTTTATATTTCATGGTGAAAATCCTTGCATTTAAGACAGACTTGGTGTAGTTTGGGTTCGCAAGTGGAAATCCCATTTACGTAGGGAATTAATGCAAAAAACTTAGTCAATTCAGCTAACCAAACGTGAAATAATATAAAGGTTGATTTTGGGACTTATTGGGTCCAATAATTCATATATATATTGCATCGCTCAAACCATTTGGCAAGTGGCAAGTCCTATCCCCAACCATTGGTGATATGTGATCACCGACATATCGAATCGACATTTCAGAGCAGGAGTAATAAGCTGTAAAGTGATACATTGTGATTGCTGATAGCGATACATGATATCGCATCGGATATCTATCCAAGAGAAAGCACCAATACTGCAAGCCTTCCAACTACCGATTGCAATAGGGTGACTTCATCTGGACCATTAGATGTCATAGTTCCATATCAATGGTCAACAACCCTTGGTGCCTTGAATTCTGTGTACGATAGGCATGCCAATACAAATGGTAAAGATTAATGTTTTTGTGGGTTTTTCCAATGTATTTCGAAAAAGGGCCGAATATCGGGTTATAGTGTAAAAGGGGATCACGGGGTGATTGTGGGTCATATTGATCCAAAACTCTTTTATTATTGCACCATTATTTCTGTCTGCACCACTTTTGTATAATTATAGTAGGCATACTTGTTGTTATTTGTTTTCTTGCAACTAGTGTAGATTTACAATTTGTTCTTTGTGTTTTTGAAATTTCTGAGTATTGCCTATAGCCTATAGAGCATTAGTGGTGTCTGTCCAACCTAGTTTCCCTTCAGTTGCATCAGATCAACCAAAGAAGAATACATTGGATGATGCACACATACTTCTGAGCCCTCTTAAGTATGTAGGAACACTAGTTTGATAATTAAAGTTGAGACACTCAGGAGTTTCAACATTATTGTTGTAATATTGAGGGTCATCACATATCTACTTCCATCCTTACTATTCTGCATATACGCTTTAGTTACTATAAAAAATACATTTTGGTGTTGAACTTATAAAATTTCATGATAATGTATGTTCTATATTCAATACCTTCTTTTCTCAAATTTTCTCTACCTTCAGGTTTAAAGAGATTTGCAGTTGTCTACATCACTCAAAAATCACTGGAAGGAGGCTGGTATGTTTCTTTAGAAAGTTGTAAATTGTCCAATCATTCATGTATACTTCTAAGAATTGATGGATGTAATCCCTGAAGGCAGTTATGACAATCCATGAGAAAACAAAAGGTGCACTCTTCAAACTGAATGGCATGACATGATATGTGTAAGACCCCCATTATGTGGTGAATGTTATTTTCTTCTTATCTTCTTCCACTATGCGAAGTTGATGGTATCCTGAGAATCCATCGGTGAAAGAGTATACTTCATTCCCAACAATGTTATCTAGGACCTCATCACCAAAGGGTGTTAGAAATGGGTTATGTACAAATGCATTATTTAGGCTATTGCAATCTATGCAGACCTTGATTTTGTGGCATCCTTCTTATTTTGTATTACAATTAGGCTGATCCATGCTTCATCTAATGGGGATATAAGTCTCGCTTCTAACATATTATCAATATCTCTCTTGACCTTCTGTTTTACTCTTGGGTTGAGCCCGTATGGTTTATTTTTTACTGGTCGTGCATTTGGCTTCAACATAATCTTAATTTCCCCAATTTCCCCTTTATTCCTTTCAATTCAGCGATCGAGGCTGGGAATAAGTCTTCATACTCGCACAAAAAATAAAAAAATTCTTTAGTTTTTTTTCTCATCCCAATAATCCCCAATGGATGCCATCTTAGATTTCTCTTTTGAGCCAATGTTGTGCTTCTGCAACTTTACTGGGAGAAAATTGTAGCCATCCATTAGATGTTCCTATGGAATATCTCGTTCTCCTTTAGTTTATTGAAATTCCAGGTATCTGACTCATTCCAAATCATCCTCCTCTGGATCTGCGTTAACATTTCCGCAAGGCATGAATTTCGAATACCCTGCTTCATATAAATATTTTAGGAACTTCTCATTAATGCACCCTTTCCAAAACTATCCTAGAGTAAATAGGATCCTTTTAATGGCATGTGGGGCTTCAAATAGTCGTCAATCATTATCCCTGAATGAGAAATTGATACTGAATTGTTTAGCCATAACGTCCCAATCTTCGGTTTGTTTTCGAAGTTCCTCTTGTATATACCATTCTTAGGAAACTGTACTCAAGGTAATTATGAAAATTTGTAACCAAAATTCCTTTGTGACTCACTCTTTTCTCCATCTCTTTGTGCAGTCCTCTAGATGTTTCCCGAAACTAGAGTCCCCCCATACTTCACCATCTCCCGTGGGCGGTCTCGTTCTTGTTTAAACATTTCCCTCATGTCCCACTTGATTTTATCAGTCACAAATGGTGTTGTGATGTTCTCCCCACCATCTTTCTGGGGTGTCCTGAAATGCATTGTCCAATAATGGGATGTTGTGGCTCTCCCTTGTAGTTATATCAACCTTATTCAAAAAATCATCTACTAATTCTATACCATGGAAGGTTGGGTAATTACTTACCTCAGTTCCAATCCAGTAAACTCAAAATATATTGGCACAACGTTTGGTATCAACCTCGTATCCTCCTTATTGCCAAACATCCCAAGCATCTTCCGAACCAACTTTTGAGCTCTATATGCTTCTCCAACTGACTGATCCTCCTGTCGTGGGATTGATGAAGTCTTCTCTTTTTCTTTCAATTAGCCTATACAAGTGATATAACATTCCAGGCTCATCTCGATCATCTACAGGCCCTTCTACTTCAAAAATCATCAACTCGTTTTAAGGTCGATGATGGCATAGTTCTCATATGCCCAGTCGATACCAAGGAGTGCTACATAAGGGTCATTATCACCCATTATATCTATTACTTCAAATTAGACATGAATTTTTACCCCTACTACATCTATCTCGACAACTTCTAGCCTTCTGATGGGTAAGATTTAGTATTGGTTTGCCATCCATAGTTGAATTGGTGAATACTCCAGTTGCGGCTTCCTTAGTGCTTCCCATGTTTTTCGAGGCAGGATATTAACATCTGATCCTAGATCTAGCATTATATCTTTAATATGAAACCCTATAGCTTGAGCATCAATCTAGAATTCCCTACTATTCCTTTTCTTATTCCTCTAAATCCTCTTTGTATGTCTTTCAAGCAGATTTTTTCATATTTCTTCTTCTCTCAATTCTTCTTCTAGTAATAATGCTTTTAGATTCCTAAGGAACTACCCTAGCATATGTTCATTATCAAATATTTGTAGGAATAGCCTAAACCATTCTTCAATTGGTCGAGAACTTTCAGTTGTGCCTGAGTCCTGCACCTTGTACTTTTTAGCTTCCGTTAAGTTATCAAACAACTTGGCTTCTTCCCGATAATATTGCTTCTATTGTGTGGGATTGTATGAGCACTTCATGGATGCCACCCAAACAATTGAGGGTTGGTCTTTCACTCCATAACCATCCCCTATCTTCTTACCCCCTCTAGTAACTATGTTTACATTGGTTGGTGTGATAATGTCAATAGTCTGTGGTTCTATGTTGATCAAGTTAGTTCCCCGCTGCCTGGTGCTTTCTTCCCATGTTGAAATTAGCTCGGGAAAATCTTCTATGGCATGTGAATTGACCCGAAAATACGAGCTCTACGACCTTCTTGGGAGTGGGCAGTCTCTGGCAACATGTCCCTCTTGATCGCAGTTGTAGCACCTCACGGGTCCTCTATCCTCTGTTCTTCCTCCTCTCCTACCTCCTCCCTCTCCTCGCCAACCAGTTTCATTAATTCTGAATGTTGACCAGTCTAGTCATTTTGCTAAGGCGTCTAACACTCGACACTAGTTGGTATGGTGATTCATTGATGCACACAACTCACAATAATTTTTGTTGGGCACATTGGAGTAATTCTACAATATTGGACATAGTCATAGAAAATGTCCATAGATTCTATAGACTTCATAGTAGACTTGTGAATTTCAGTACAAGAATGGTCCTTGCGATCCTAATGCTGCAACACCTATTGTTGGTGGGGCCCCTCATGATTTTTCAAGGTCTGCTGAACTACTTGTGCCTTGCAATCTTGGGACTTTAGTTGCTACATGGCCCTCTATCAGGCAGTGTATGCACCATACATTGGGTCTGTTAACACCCAGGTTGTTCCCTATGACTCCCAAGGGAATACGGCCGGGGTAACCACTAACCAGTCTTTGGACTACAGCTTCTAGCCCAGCTGTAATCAAAGAGGGCTCTCTCTGTAAGGTTTGTCACTGTTTTTATGGAGTTTTAGGCTAGTTATGAAGTAAAGGTTTGTTTGTTTTTTGTTTGGTTGGGAGGATGTTTTCTGATAATTATGTAATGTTCTCTGTAGGCAAATTAATCCATTGGGCAATGGGGTCTGTAGCTGTTGTTTCCTTGAGATCCTGGTTTAGTGCAGCTGGAATTACAGGGCCTTCATCTATTTCATAAAACAAACTGTAAATTGTGAGGGTGAAGTGTGAATCAACCAGTGAGGAGCAGTTAAGAATTCTTCACTGAGTTGGGATGTGGGAAAGGGACCTATTACTCAGGAGCAACACCTGAATTCCTGAAACAGTAGATCACTGTGCTGATATAGTGTGAAAGGTAGCAATTAAGAATTACACTTTCATTATCATAACTGAAGAAAACATTTATAATAGCTTAGATTGAGTTCAGGGTAATCTGAGATCAAATCCTGAGACTATTCTTTTTCCTTTCTATTAGATATTTAGAACATGGAAAACGTGAATGATATATGAAAGATAACAAACATATAACAGAAAATAACAAGAAAACTTATTGAGTCATGAAATACGCAGGAATCCTGCAACATTCAGCCATACACCAGCAAGACATCAAGAGACACAAAGCTTTGGAAATCCCATCATCCTTTGTATTAGTTCTCTGAAGATTTACAATAGAAGAGGAACATAATAGATATCAAGAGATTTATTACATCCAATATCCAACCCCTGCTAACAAGTGCGAGGGGGAATATATAGAAGTCTATT
Organism: Pinus taeda; assembly: GCA_000404065.3. Lineage (NCBI taxonomy): Eukaryota > Viridiplantae > Streptophyta > Pinopsida > Pinales > Pinaceae > Pinus > Pinus taeda. Next base: position 550 of record APFE030849319.1, on the reverse strand, counting down.
ACAAAATATCTCAGGCATTGAGTCATCTGAGAGGGAAAATATCTCCACCAACTTGTTCAGAGATTGCAGATGAAAAGTTATTGCAATATTTAATGAACTATAAAGGCTCTTAACTCCTGTCAGAACAATTTTGACCTTCAGGGCTCACGGAGTCGGTTGAGCGCTTTGATATAACTGCTGAATGACGTGTCTGTGCAGCTGTAACTTCCTGTGTCTTCTCGGCCCTGTCACCTGTGACTGCTGACGCTGCTGTGGTGGCTGAATACCTGTGCTGAGTTGGCTCAGCCTCTTTCTGCATACCTGTTGATGTGTCTTTGTCCTGCTGTGTATGAGATTCAAAATATTTTCAAAAGGCAAAATCACAATTACTGACTTTGGTTTAACAGTAATCGTATCAACTCTTCCCATACATCTGATGAAGGAAATTGATGTTTCAAAATTGACCCCATGGTCTCATCAGCCTCTGTATATTTATAAAAATGAGGGGGCTCATCAAATAAATGTGTAATTTCACTCCTAATAAAAAATAGATTTTCAACTCTGTTAAAGA
>APFE030849315.1:0-13482 GCA_000404065.3 Pinus taeda | reverse complement strand
TATATATAGTTCGACTTTTTTATGCTTGATTTTATTGTGATGAATGATTGATGTGCCAGTTTAATGCTTGATTAGCGATAGAATCAGCTAACCAATTATGAGATCTTGGAATGTGGAAATAATTAATATAAACAAATGATCTTTGCAACAACCTCACCCTTAAATACTGGTGATATAAACATGGATCCCTTAACCCGATAAATGTTGTTTAATAGTGACACTATCAATTGAGAATCAAGATAAACTACCAACGCGTCGATCTCGTGATAAATTGCCTCGGATAGTAAATTAATAACGGTGGCATACTCAGCCATATTATTTGAAGCGGGACCAATGCATATGCCTCTTGATACCATCAATTGACCAGTTGGATAATAGAGTACCCAAGCTGCAGAAGCGAGATTTCGAGTGTGCCGACTAGCACCATCAGCGAACCCAAAATAGACCAAATCATCCATCAACACCTGCCATAGCAGACCAAAAAGTGTTCTTATCAAAAACTCTCGATGATATATGTACAAATATACATAATGTACAAAGAAGCCATTGCCTAACTCCTACTTAAGCAAAGTACTTCTTTAGGTAGAGCCCGTTTCGGGACTCCGCCAGCTTGTTTCCCTAAAAATTGATTAACTCATACGACCCTTTTTCTAAAACTCGTTTAATAATGAAAGGACCGTGCCACATAGGCTTAGACTTGCCTGCCTCCAAGGTGTCTTTATCTTGGTCATAGACCAAGACAAGGTCACCTTCAGAAAAGACTCGAGGATGGTTAGATTTATCATACTGCATTTTAACCCTTTTCTTATGAGCCTCATTCATCGTGGCAGCATCTCGACGTTACTCATCAAGATGTTCCAAGTGAAGGAGGTGCTCTTCGAGACTCGAAGTCTCTGGAAGGAGCTCAATGGCTAACTTAGGAGATGGAATTTCACATTCAACCAGAAAGATAGATTCCATCCATAAACCAACTAAAAAGGTGTAAAACCACTAGCAGTCTTCATGGAGGTCTGGTATGCCCAAAGAGCCGAATACAACATAACGTGCCAATTGGACCAATTTTTGTCGATTGTCCATTGAAGGATCTTCTTAAGAGTTTTATTGACTGCCTCGACCTATCCATTGGCCTGAGGATAATAAGGAGACGAATGCTCCTGCCGGAAACCCAATTTGAGAGCCAATTCAGACATCAGTTGATTCTAGAAATGACTGCTATGATCAGTGAAGATCTCTCTCGGGATACCGAATCTTGAGATAAACTGATTGAAAAGGAACAATGCTACCGTGTCACTATCGTTTTTATAAGTGGGCATGGCCTTGGCCCACTTCGTAAAGTATTCTACAGCCACGATAATGTACCTGCGATTCACCGCTGAAGGCAGATTACAAGTTGTAAAATCAATACCCCACTTAGTAAAAGGACCGACAGTGACAACAGGAAAAAGAGGAGCTGGATGAGCACACATCTTCTGAGTAAAGATTTGACAAGGGTGACAGTGTTTGACCGCTTCCACACAGTCTTTAAAGAGTGAAGGCCAAAAATAGCCGGCACGTAAGATGCACTGGACTGTAGCAAGCCCTGATAGATGACCACCACAAGCTCCACTGTGGCAGTCATTTAGCACTGACTCTACTTCCTCTAAGGTTAAATAGCGCCGAAGTATTGAATCAACCTCTCGACGGTATAAGGTATCACCAATGATAACATAATTTTTAGCCAGGTGACGAAATTTTCGACGTTCATCCTTGGAGAAAGTAGAGGGAAACTTTGAAGTCTAGAGATAGACAATGATATCTCCATACCAAGGGTCGAGTGAAGAGATGAGGAATAAATGTTCGTCGGGAAAATTTTCCTCATAAACAGTATCCTCTCCACAAGGAAGCTCAGAAATTATCTCAGCGAAAACCATGGATTTCTTAGACTAGGCAGACAAGAACTCGAGATCAAATTCTTGCAAGATGACTATCCATCTATTATATTTGCCCCCAATCACTCGCCTACTAAGGACAAATTGAAATGGATTGACCGCAGCTAAGACAAAAGTTTTGCGCAGTAGGATATAATGACAGAGCCGCTGGACAGCATGGACAGCTGCCAAGGCCAACTTCTCAACCGGAGAATAGCGAAGTTCAGGACCTATTAAACCTCAGCTCAAATAATAGATCACATGCTCAGTGAGAGCATTGTCCCCCTGAACGAGAACCATACCAATGGTTGATTCTGTTGCAGCGAGATATAAAAGGAAGTCTCTCCCATAATCCGATGGACTCAAAAGTGGGGCAGAGACTAGTGCCTTTTTCAAAGCATCAAACGATAGTTGCACAAAGTCGTCCCATACAAATGGAACTCCTTTCCGTAGCAAACACATGAACCCTTTATTGATCTCGGCATAGTTCGCTATAAACCGTCTTAAGAAATTAGCCTTCCCTTGAAGACTTTGAAGTTTTCGAATTGAGGACGGGGGAGGCAACTGAACTATTGCCTCAACCTTAAAGGGATCAACCTGAATCCCTTCATTTGACACAATGAACCCTAACAACCGACCAGACGTAACTGCGAAAACTTACTTGTCTGGATTCAATCGGATTTTATAAAAACGACATCGCTCGAAAATCGTTCAAAGGTGACTAGGGTGATCAGTTCTCTTTCGAGAACGAGCAGTGAGATCATCCAAGTATGCTTCGATGACATGTTTGATGTCGTGGAAAGCATATGACATGGCCCGCTAAAAAGTGGCTCCAGCATTTTTAAGACCAAAAGGCATCTTTCTATATGCAAAGGTACCCTAGGGACATATAAAGGTTGTCTTATGTTGATCTTCAGGACGGATAGAAATTTGATTATAACCAGAAAAACCATCCATGAAGGAAAAAATCTCATTACCCGCACACTCGTCGATAATCTGATCAATGAATGGCGTGGGGTGATTATCTTTCGTACAAGCCTTGTGTAGGTCCCTAAAATCGATGCATACTCGAACCTCTCCTTACTTTTTATCCACAGGGACTGGATTAGAAACCCAATCAGTAAGAGGAACAGGGTATATGAAACCCGCCTTTAACAGCTTCTCAACTTCAACTTTGATAGCTGCTGCTTTCCTAGGGTTAACTGGCTGAAGCCTTTGACGAACTGGTTTGGCATTTTCATACGTCTTGATCTCATGTTGAACTATAGATGGGTCAATGCCAAGCATTTCTTCATAAGACCAAACAAATACATCTCGAAATTCCTTAAACAGGTCGATGTAAATTTGAATTTCTTCAAGGGAACACTCAATTCTGATGAGGAGATTCTCGGTCATGGTAGGGTCCCTATAGATGTTTATAGGTATTGTTTTTGAAATCACCGACATATTACCTTCGACACGAACGTGTGTTGGAGCCAAAGGATTTGACATTGTACAAACATCACTAGTACAGAGCTCAGAGAATCTAGATTCTACCTCCTACAATGGAGGAAGAAAATATGAACGATGGTGTAAATCTTCCCAAGTTCGATCTATACCCATCATTACTTCGAGAATTGCTTCTTTAGAAGGTAAAACTGAATCTAAGCAGTTCAAGGCAAAGGTAGAATCAAGGCTCCAAGTCGGGGCCACATCGCCATCTAACTCCTCTTTGGAAAAAGGAGTAGAATGGTCGCCTGTAGAGTTGACAATAGACTGATATCTAAGCTCAGCTGCAGATATAGGGAATGCCATTCCATTCACTTTTCCTTCAACTAATGTGGTTGTAGGTGAAGGCAAGGCCCAAGGGTCTAAAAAATAACAATTTCAGAAGAACTCTTCTCGAGGAGACTCCTTAGATGATGAAACGACATTGATTTTAGCGAAAGGAGAGGGAAGATCAAAGGTACCCATCAACGAGGAATACATCCCTACTCCTAAATTCTCAGTAGGCGGACAAGGGTTATCCACTAAAGGAACAGTAGAGTCAGAGCTTGCTTGAGGATCAACTGGACAATAATCCAATCGATCTACCTTAATGATTTTCCCCTCATGAGGAAAGCAAATGACACGAAACAGAGTTGAAACAATGGCGTCCATTTCATATACCCAGTTCCTTCCTAAGAGGAGATTATAGTCTAGGTTAGCATCTACGACTTCTACTTCAATATTGACGACCTTCCCCCCAACACATATGGGAAAGGTCGGGATAATCCCATGTGGCTTATGAGAATGACCATCAAATGCAGTCAAGACGGTAGGTGAAGGAACAACCGAAGGCTATCCTTTAGCCTTCCAGCATGACATCGACATGATGCACGTGGAAGCTCCTTCATCAATAACGGTAAGAAAAATGTTAATTTTTCGTTATGTAGACTTTATTTGGAAACCCATATGATGAGGGAGTCGCTTTTTGACATTTAACATGTCGAAAGTGAGCACTAAAGAGTTAGTTGGATCGACTGCCCCAATCACGGAAAGTAAAGCACTTCGTTGAGCCGGACACGACTGGACAACCTCTAAAGTGGACATGGAGCATGGACTCTGAGCCAGATCCTCAACAATGGAGTAATTTTGGGTGGCCCTAGCATTAGGATTAATAGTCGCGCATTTAGCAGAACCTTTCGGTATCCGTGGTATAGTCTCAACAGGGGGTTGCTCAATATGAAGGTCGATATTTCCGGGAACAGTCTTGTCCTTGGAAGTTTTGGCTTCACCATAATCATGTGACCGAGTAGCCACATGGATGTTAGAACCCACCATGAAAGCATTCGATGATTTTCCCCCTTCCTGGTTGCCCCCTGCAGAGGTTCCAAGGTTTGAACTCGCGCCAGCAAGAAGTTGTTGCGCTTGGGGAAAAGGGTTGGTTAACACAGCTTGAGAACTAGAAGGCCCTTGCTACCCTAACAAGCACTGAGCGTCTTCAATATTGGGGCAAAGATGAGTTAAATGGTCTCCACTGCACAACTTGCATGGAAACTTGACTTTCTTTTTAGACTTATTTCTACCACCACCAGCATTATTGCCGGATTTATTTGCGTCAGCCTTCCCATCCTAGTTCTTTTTCTTATGTCATCCTTTCTTTTTCCCGTTGGAATTTTAATTTCCTTTGGGGTTATCATATTGGACAACATTAATCGAAGAGGTTTGGGAAGCCGGAGGGTTAGATGATGTGACTTGGTTGTTAGAAGCAGTTTGTAAAGACAACTGCTACAATTGGTTCAACAAGTTCACTGCATTCGTGTCTACCGACCCAACGATACCATCCGCGTGGGGACCTGGCTTCGACTTAGCTATGTCAACCTTAGACCCAGGAGCATCTGGAAAGTATTTTTGTAGGATCCCAGACCGAGAGTAGATCAATTCTAACTCTTGGGCCCTAAAAATGTCTTGCTCCTCAGAATAGACTCCATACATGGAGACATCCTTGGAGATCTCAGGTTGTAAAGATTTTAAAACTGTTCGAGATGGTACTCCGGAGGGATTTCAGCTTTAATGAGCCTCTTTCTCCATCTCCATTCCTGAATATGGTCAGAAATGTGAGTTGCCTTATCCTGACGAAAAGTGGCCAGTAGTTCAGTTCCGACATCATAATGGACAGGCAACTGGAAATGATTTAAGAAAATATTGGCTACGTTAGGGAAAGATGTAAAGCTTCCCCCTGGCAACTCTATATACCATCTGGCCGCATTACCAGTCAAGGTGTGTTGAAAAAGTCTCAACCTAATCGAGTCATCGATAAGGGAGTTAGATGAGCACCACAAATGGAATGTGGTTACATGGTCGCCTGGGTCCTCACTGCTCTTCCCTTCGAATTTTGGAATGTCCGAAGGGAGTTTGGCTGGGACCGGAGGCCAGGCCGAATTGTACTTGATTGGATCATTTGTTAACTTAGTGAGATCTGAAAAGTTCAATGTTGCCAAAAACGGAAGCCTAGGAGGACCTTGGGGATTCCACCTAGATTGGGCGGAACTCCCAAAGTTCTGAAAAGATTGACCTAGATTTTGGAAGGCACCAGGCTGCCCGAAGTAACCAGCAGAACCGGCTGAACCAAAAGGCAAGCCTTATGATCCAGCAAAATTTGGAGTTTGACCAACTCCGGCCACAAAACCTCCATAACCAGCAAAGTTTCCTCCTAAAGGATTATAAGGAGTTGATAACCCCTGATATGGATTCCAAGCCGAAGCTAAGGGAGGAATACTTTGAAACGAACTAACTGTGGCATACGGCCTATTCCCTTGTTGGCCGAAAAATGGATTCCCAATTCCCGCGCCACTAACCCTAGGGTTAGTCCAACCTTGGAAAGGATTTCTGCTTTGTCCTATAGAAGAAAAAGGCAAGGATCCTATCATCGGGTTGGAATGTTGTATATGACCACTTCCAAAAGGAAAACCCTGGAATGAAGTCGATCCACTCATCATGGATGTGGCAGAACTAAACGGAACTGAAGGAATACCTTGTGAATGGGTGCCAAATGGGAAGAATCTAGAACCAAAAGCATTGGTTTGGGAATTTCCACTCGTGGACGGAATGGAAGTAAACCCAACTAAAGATGTGCTAGCAAAAGATCCAAACAAAGAAGCAGAGGAGATGGAAATCGTTCCTCCCCCTTATACCGATGTTGGAGTCTGCATAGTTGTAGCACTTGTAGTAGAAGCCATGCTTCTAGTAGTGGTCATCGATGGTAAGCGCGTAGCGTAACCTAGACTTGACGGTCTATGCGTCAGAGTCCCAACGTATTGTAATACTTCTGGATGACTAGATGGTAGGGGGGAATTCGGAGCCACTAACGACTCTAAGAGTTCTTCTACCTCTATGTTATTCTCCGCTTGAACGAGAACTCGAGGAAGAACTGGAGTGTTCCTCTCTTGTTCCGCGGAAGTGCCAGGCTTTGCTTGAATACTAATGCCCCTGAGAGGAGGATCAATCCCCAATGCGTCAACTTCCGTGGGTCGAAACCCACTAGTAGTATTACCTTTGTGCCTTCTAGGAGAAGGCTCTAAACTTGGTGGTGAAAGAACACGAAGTCTTCGAGACCGTCTAGGTGATCGGTCAGCCACTTTGAATTTCTTGTTAAGATCTAACTAAAGACTCAAAAAATTGAAAGCTATGCCAACTAAGAGCACAGAGCACACACTATAAAGTCCCTAAAGATAACAGCTAGTCAAGCAACTTCCAAGTATTTCCATTCCGGATGATTAGGACCAGACACCAAAATACGAGAAAGCGAATTAAGGGGACTTCCGAAGATAGTCTGGGATGATGAGGGCCTAGTCCTATCAGCGAAGGTAACAGAGGAAGTTACACTGACCTCCTAACAATAGCCTGCGCCGGTGCAAACCCCCAAGCTTCGCAAGGGTGCCCTCCAGTAGCACTGTCGAGAGTGATGCAACGTTGACCTCAAGTACCACAGGATTCCCCTCCGTAGCCACCTTTGTAGATCCCTAGGAGTAGAAACTATGGATACCAACTCGTCATAGAAGCCAGGCGGAACAGTCATGAGGTAAGTTTGGACAAGTAGGAGAGGGGGTATCTCTCTTCCGTGTCTTCACAGACCCTCGTTCTTAACTCCCAGATCCAGAGCTTTCCTGGTCTTCCTAACGCTATTGGATTTTCACTCGCTATTCAGACTCCTACGTTTGACGTTTAAATGGCCTTGGAGAGTTAACTCTCCACTCGCCTAATCCAAGGCCCTAAAATCCTAAAACTTGTTGGTGTATCTAACTTAAAAGAAAAAAATTTAGTGAATTTTAGTTAACGCTTGATTTTAAAATAGGTTGTTCTTTAAGTCGCAAGATAACGGAAGTGAAAATAGTGGTGTTTTTGACGCAAAAGAAATTAATAAAAACCTAACTACATGCACATGCACTTGTTTTCGTTTTTCGATGAAAAGCAATTTCTACAGGGTTCAAAGGAGCTTCTAATAAAAAAAAAATTCTTTTCTTTTCGTTAATTCATGCTTCACACTGACAAAAGTTAACAAAGCTATGTATGCCTAAAAAGATATGCAAATCTATCCTAATGCAACAAATATATGTTGATGCAAGATTCAAAACAACTCTAAAAACAAGAAATGAAAGTTACTTGCTTATCAATTTTTATTTTTCCACTTAAAATTTCTAGATGGAAAATGAGATGCTACCATTCATTTCGTCTAAACACTAAAAACAAGTTTCAAGACAAACATAAATCACTTTCATTCACTAAAAGGAAACCAAATGAAAGCCAAGTTCAAGAAAGGAAAACAAAGTTTTTCAAAAAGTTTTCTTCAAAGCAACAACAACAGAGTCTTTTCAAAAATGCTCTCAACAAGACTGAAACTTTATGATTGAAGAATAGGCAACAAACACTTTTGCAAGTTGACACCACACAATGGATGAAAACTCAACCAGAATAAATGTGTTTAAAGATGCTCTTAACAATCAAAAGCAACAATGAAAGCTTTGGCAACAAATACCAAAAAGATTAAAAAGACAAATTTCAAGAAAGTATCAATCAACAACTTTCATGAAACAAAGAAGTGGATGGTCACAAAAAGTGGTTTTGTCAAGCAAACAAAAAGTCACCAAAAGTAAGATTTAACACAAAGATTGAGACCAATCTTTCTGCCCTGATGAATCAGAGCAGCCAAGATTCCAGCAAGAAATCTTGCGTGCTTTAGCAAAAAACGATGATGCTTGCAACAAAAAAAACAAGACCAATACTCCTTAAAATCAGAGAGAATTTGGAACAAGATGCTTGCTGTGAAACAAACAACTAATACTAGAAAATGACTATTTCAGACTGAATCAAACAACTAGACAGACTTTCAGAGACAAAAAGATTTACAAATCTTGAAAATTGCAAGATATACACGACTGTACTTATGTACAGATTGCGTGTATACATGACTGATCCTAAGGAAACCTACGTATACATGGGCTAACTTAAGGAAACTTGCGTATATACACTTCTGTAACTAAGAAAAACAGCGTATATAAAAGATTTCAAGAAAAATAAAAAACAAACCGAAGAAACTGGAAAAACTTAGAATTCAAGAAAAGACCACACAGCAGCAGCAAGCAAATAGACAACTGAGCCCTGATTGGCTTGAAAACACCCAAACTAGGAACAACAAGAGTGTTGTCCCCAGTGGAGTCACCAATTCTGTTGAGGGAAATGTTCCCCTAGGGCTTTTGGGTTGAAATCCTAGCAGACTGAAAGCTGTCTATATAGAGAAACACACATTCACACAGGCATTATGCTATTATAAGCAAATTCTATGGTAAGAGGGGGCATACCATAGGTCCTACGTTTGAGAAGGTCCTTTAGGGTCCAAACCCTTCTTCAAGTTCCTTTTGCTCCTTTGTCCTGCAAAACAACCAATTCCAAAGAACATAGCAGTATATGGACAAAAACTTATAAATAAATCATCTTCATGTTATAAAGAAAGGTAGTTAGTTATGAACTTTAAGCAACCATTCACATATGAATTCCAACATGAATATCATAAACATAAAGAAGATTTATATCAGGAACCAAGATGTGTTTCTTTTATTATAGACAAATAAAATGCAAAAAAGGAATAATTTCACTTGAGTCACCTTTCGCAGGCTCCAAGAAAAGCTTCCTTCCAGATCCGTCCAACCTCAAGCCTTTAGCAAACTCCTTCCATGACTTACTCCATGATGTCATAAGTAGTGGATGAACATCAACACACAAGGAAATAAGGGTTTCCTATACAAATGGGGGAAGTGCAGAAGGCACAAGGGTCTTCAAACCTAGTCCGGGGAAAAATCTCAGTATAATAACCTTTCTCTCTCTTCTCTCTTCCTTTAGGCTTTCCCTTTGAGGTCGCTTTATACCTCTCCCAAAGTAGTTTTTTAGTTGGGAGTTGGTTGGGAACAGTTGGGCCACGGGCACTAATAGGTGATCAGCAGGTAAAACTCGCGATCTCCACCCGAAATTAAGGAGTTTTATTTTTTTTTAAGTGTTTTAATACATATACACAGGTTGGGTATATGCCTACCCGTGTATACATGCGTTTAACTCAGGGCAATGTTGTGTATAAGGGATAAAACACAGTTTTTAAAATTTTGTACCAGGTCTGGAAGGAGGGGTTGCCCTAGGCCATGAGTACAGCATCACAAACCATAAGAGTGAGATTTGGAGCTATAATAATAACCAAGAAATAAGAAGGGGCAAAGCCATCTTACACAAATTGAAAAATGAAATTCCATGATGATGAACATTGTTGGAAGTTGCATCCAAAGATGAGGCCAAAGAGATTTGGTGGAAAGAGCAAGCAAAAGACAATGGAAACCATGTAGTAGGACCTTGGATCTGACTCTAGTGACAATACAAAGATCATAGCAGTGGGCATACAGGATACCCTTTCTCTTCATGATAATTAAAATTATGAATTGGATCCAAGTAAAATTTCTTCAAATGAGTCTCTTGTTAATGAAATAAAAAGGATTGAATTATTCTACGTTAGAATTGTGATGAAACATAATAAAGTGGAAACCTTGTTTGGTTCGGGCTCATAGGAAAATTTGATTTTAGAATATTTGGTTAAGAAATAAGGTTGGATACCAAGCCTCATCCGAAACCATACCCTCTTGGTTGGGTGTGTGACAACGTCAAATTACATGTAGCCAAACAATGTAGGGCTAGATTTGTGATTCCATCAAAACTAGTAGATGCGGTTGACCTTGATGTTCTGCCTTTTCATATATGTGGCATTGTATTGGAGAGTCAATATTTGTGTGACAAGAAATAAGTTTTCTTTCTCCATGAAACCAATTATCATCTCACGAAAGATGAGGTGGAGTACATTGTTAGAGCTCATCATGCCAAGATGAGTGCTAGTCTTGTAAGTGTAGGGCATATGAAGAGATTGATCAATTCCAATGAAATGTGCATGCTCATGGTTGTGAGAGAAAAAGATGCAGAGGAACCTGAAGCTTTCCAAGGCTGTGATGCCACTCATAAAAAATAATTGCATGAAATTTTTCTAACTATAATGGGATTTTCAGGAACCAAGTGGGTTGCCTCCAAAGCGCAGGATCCAACATGAAATTCACTTGCAGCAGGATTCTCCTTTACCAAATATTGGTATGTATAGGTTGTTAGCCATCGAGATGGAGGAGGAGAAGAAAGTGCAAGAATTGTTGAACCAAGGGGTCACAAGACCAAGTTCTTCTCCATGCGGCTCACCCATTGTGTTGGTACCAAAGAAGGATGGCACATGGAGGATATGTGTGGACTACAGAGCACTCAAAAAAATAATGGGGAATAATCAGTACCCTCTCCCTCTCATTTATGATTTATTAGATCAATTGAAAAATAGTGTCTATTTCACAAAACTAGACTTACACTATGGATATCATTAGGTCGGGATTGTAGAACAAGATGTATGGAAGACTACATTCAGGACAAAACATGGGTTATATGGATGGCTAGTGATGCCATTTAGACTATGCAATGCTCCAACCACATTTATGAGGGTGATGAATAACATTTTCAAACCTTTTCTTGATTATTTTGTACTTTTGTATCTTGATGACATTCTTGTTTTGAGTAGAACATGGGAAGATCATGTGATTCATGTTAAAAAGGTGCTTGATGTTTTGCAAAAATAAAATTGTATGTTCAAATTTCTAAGTGTGAATTTGGTAAGACCTATTTGGTTTACTTGGGTCACATTGTCGGAGGTGGACAATGGAAAATATATACTTCTAAAGTTAATGTGATTATGAAGTGGCCTAAACCCAATAATGTTATAGTGGTTCATAGCTTTTTGGGTGCAGTACAATACCGGAGAAGATTCATTACCAAATTATTTGTCATTGAATCCCCCTTACATGCATTAACAAGTGTGAAGCAAATTTTTCAGTGGTAGGAAAGCAGTAGAAATCCTTTGATACACTAAAAAATAAGATTAGTACCGCACCAGTTTTGGCCTTACCTGACCTCCAGCATCCTTTTGAGATTGAGAAAAATGCCATCGAGTACGTCGTGGGAGTAGTGTTGATGCATTAGAGAACACTTGTATGTTACTATTCATAGATATTCACCCAAGCCATTGTGAACTATCCCACATATGACAAAGATTTATATACCTTGGTCCAAAGTGTGAAGAGGTGGAAGCACTATTTGATTGGCAAGGAGACCGTTATTCACACAGATCACTAACCATTGCAGTACCTCTAGTTGCAAACCAAGATTTAACAGGCACATCATTTCAGGTGGATGGGCTTGCTTCAATAGTCTCACCTGGTAATAAAATACAAGAAGCAACAAAGTGGCACATATTCTTTCTCACCCTCCTATTTTTTCATCTATAGTTTTGTAAAATGCTTCTTTATCTTTAGAAATCTATGATGAGTAGTATCTTGATGTGGAAGATGTTAAGGAGATTTATTGAAAGCTACCTCATGGATCGCATGTAAAAACCATTGACAAGGAAAATTGTTTTACCATCTTGGAAAACTTTGTATCACCACGAATGAAAGAATACATGTAATCATAGAGGCACGTGCCTTTATTTTTTCGGGTCATTTTGGTGTAGGGAAAAATTTGTGTCATTTGCAGAGGTTTTGTTAATTTCCTCACGTGAAAAAAATTGTGACTCGATATATAAAGGGATGTGTGTTGTGTTCAGTTTGCAAGCCCACTAATAGAAAACTAGAGCTCTACACACCACTCCCTGTTCTGAGTCATTCATGGTAAAGTGTGTCAATGGATTTTGTTGGCAGATTTCCTTTGTCTAGGAGATTTCATGACTATTTGTATGTCATCGTGGATCGATTTAGAAAAATGTGTGTCTTAAGGCCTTGTAAAAAGTAGATCATTGTAGAGCAGAGTGCTCATCACTTCTTCCAATTTGTATGGATCCACTTTGGGTTGCCCACATCCATTGTGTCTAATCAAGACTCTCATCTCATTGGATATTTTTGGATGAGTTTGTGGAGAATGATGGACACCAAGATGAAGAGGAGTACAACATTTCATCTGTAGGCTGATGGGAAAATGAAGGTTATCAACCGCACAATGATACATTTACTCCGGGGCTATTGTGGAAGCATTTGAATTTGTCAGACGAGCAACTTCCTTATCTGCAACATGCATACAACAAGGTAGTGCATTCATCCACTCAAATCTCATCGTTCAAGACATGATTTGGATATTTTCCAAAGGATCCCTTAGACATGGTCTTTGGGAGAGATGAAGATTCCAATGAGAAATATGACAAGGAAAAAGCATGAATGCTTATTTAGCAAATTCAGATGATTCACCAAGAAGTGTATGGGAAATTGGAGAAGAGTCAAGCTCAATACAAGGCTTGACATGACAAGCACCAGGTTGATCACCAATTTTAGGTTGGAGACAAGGTGTGGCTCCACATCAGCAAGGATAAAATGAAAGGGGAAGGAAATAATTTGAGATCAATCCAATATGGCCCTTTCACCATATTATAGAAGATTGGAGAAAATTATTTTCATCTTGACTTGCCAACATACATGCAGATGTACTCAGTGGTGAACATTGAAAA
>APFE030849314.1:244156-254241 GCA_000404065.3 Pinus taeda | reverse complement strand
CACATGAATAAAATTTTTAATTCTCATCATATTGAGAGCCATGCCATGGGTGTTGCCATCAAGTACAACACTTTAGCCATAATGCCAACAATCTCCCCCTTTGGACTTGATGGCAAAGCTTACTTGTGAACTGTCATCTGATCCCTTTTTGTTGTCCGGTAACCCATGCACTCTGTCACATCTGATATTTCTTCTGTAGATTCATTTGAATGTATACAAGTGAGATGATCTTCTATGAGAGGGTTGCCATCAAGAGTAAACTTGTATGGACTAAACAAGAGTCTTGATAAATTACTCATGATTTTCACATTAAAAAATACTAGGTATATGGTATCCTGACTAATCATTATGAGTGTGAATTATAAAAGTAGCATCATCCTAACTATGGGTTGGAGTAAGCCCAATGGAAGTACTATTAAGGCTAAATGTTTATATGAATTTTGAGTATATAATTGGCTAATAGTGGTTTATTGTCTTAGCACTTAGATGATTTAGTGAAGAGAAGATACGTAAGCATAATGATGCAACATCATATGAAGAGAACTCACATATCAAAGATGAGGAATCATATGAGAGGAGGGTTATAGAAACTCCTCTAGATTTTTTAGAGACAATGAGAAGTCTAATGATTGAACTTCAAAGTTGTAGAGTTGAGAATGAGAAACTTGTTAGACAATAGATTGAACTAAATGCAGTGTTGTTGCAGAGTTTCCTAGAAACACAAAAGCAATTGTAACAACAACCAAATGCTAGTAATGTAGAGAGGCATCAATCCAACAAGATACAAAGCCCATCGAAAATCCAAAAGCATGGGCCAAAATGGCACAAGGAAAAGGCTTAGGAGTGCTAAGAAGAACACATATAGTAAAGATTCTTCTGCAAATTCCTCTAGTCAGAAGATAGAAACCTTTGAAACATTATCAAAGAATGAGACCATATCCAATTCCTATAGGAGGAGGAGGAAGAGACATTCTAGAATTTCCTTTCCTAAAGAGTTCAAGAAGACCAAATCAACTACCTTCAATGGTGAGATCCATAAGGGTGAGGAAGCAGAGGCATGGTTTCTAGAATTAAAGAAATATTTTTGTTTATACAACTACTCTATAAACATGAAAGCTAGAGTGGGCATCTTTAATTTAAATGGAAAGGATTCCATTTGGTGGAAAGACCTTACGAATGTCAAAGGAATCAAAGAGAGAAGGTTGTCATTGAAGAAATTTCAACTATACTTGAGTAAGTACTCATCAAAGAGGTATTATGATGGTAAGATCAGAGAGTTATACAAACACAAGTTGAGACAATTAACCATGGAAAATCATGTTAATAGATTCATAGAGTTATTGAGGTACTTGTCATACATTAAAAATGAGAAAGTAGAAATACAATGTTTTTCCCAATGGGTCACAATAGTGATTTTAGGATCAAATTGAGTTTGGTGAACCCAAGACACTTGATGACGCCATCCAAAAAGAGAAGTACTACTATGAGAAATCCAAGAAGATATTTGAGTATCACGGTATAGGAAACTAGGAAAAAGTGCAAAGTCCAACTATCCAACTAAAATTTTGTACCATTAGAACTATCCCATCCAAAGTGGAAATAAGCCAATACACCCAACAAATGAAAGGATGTAATATTAGAAGAAAGAACCAATGAAATATTGGAGGTGTGGAGAGCACAAGTTTGCTAAGAGAATGTCCACATATGCATAATGGTAATCATAATGTTTAAAATGTTGATGAGGCTACCATCATCAATGATATATCCAAAAACGTACCTCAAATATATGCAGTTATTGAGAACTAAAAAGTGGACCACTAGGCATTAATGGGGAAATGGAAGGTGGAGCCCAAAGGTGAATTCCGTCTAGAGCCTCAATGCATACTAGACAAGAGGGAGACTCTACACTTGAACCAAACCATCATGTAAGTCAAAGTGTAGTGGAAGAATTTTAGAGCACATGAAGCCACATGAGCTAAAGCATACCATGAGAGGCACACCCATTTTTGTTTACTACATAAGACATCATTGTATATAGTAGAACACCAAGAATATTGTTTGTTTATGGGGGTGGGGATTGTAACAACCCATTTTGAACCCTAGGATTATTGTATCTAATTCTTGCATTATTTCTTGTAGCAATGTTTAATTGTCTTTGTTGTGATGAACCGAAATTAATAATTTAAAAATAAGTAGATGTAAATGAAAGAACTGAAGCCAATTGGGAATGTAAGCACTGTATATACCATGATACCACAAGTGGAAATTGGTGAGGGGGTTACAAGAAATTAGTCATGCCTATTATTATTAGAAAATCCTCACCCAAAATATCTATGCTAAATTTGAATTTGTAGTTACAGTGTTTCTTTTCTCACCAACCCATAGCTCACTAAATGAAGCATTGGGTAGTTGAACCACCACCTACCACATTTATGGGGGTTGAGTGGTGGTTCCAAATGACCTTTGGAATTTAATGAGTAACATCAACAAGTTTTTATATTAGAGTTTCAAGGCTTGATACAAAAATGGTGTGGAAAAATATGAGAAAAACATATGGATCAAACATCCATGGGGGATTCAACTATACAAGTAAAGAGTAGAAGCACATAAGTACTTGGAGTAAAAAAAATTTGCAAGTATAATGTTGTCATTCCTAAGTGGAAAGTTTGTTGATTTGGTAGAGTTGAATTTGTGGAATTTGATGGATAAAGATAAGGTAAGCCAACAACTACCTCTAGACTCATTAATCCTTGACTTCCATCAATTGATATTACTCAATATCTACATAACTAGCATGACCATATGAATTATATGGTTGGTAAATGTTGCACATAGTGTTTTCATTGATGACAACATGATGCAATTGATGTCAAAGTGTTTTCTGAGTCAGCAGTAGTATTATTCTTGATGCTTGAGGAAGTAGGAGTACCCTCTATGAAGTAGTATGACGGCTAGGTCTCTTACAAGATCTCATCAAGTGAAGTCAATAGAGATTCAATTTATTTTATTTTTTGATGTAGTTATGTTGTCCTAATGATCCTATCAGTAGTATGGTTGCGTAGGTCTCGTCGATACCTTTCCAATGGTATTAACTACTTTGAAAAACTCCTCCTGGATGGGAATTTATGGTTGTTTGGAAATTCCGTGTTAATTTAGGGTTCAATACTACAAGGAAAACCCCCACATTTTTAATGCATTAAAGAGTAAACACCTTTTAGGCACATCCCCAATTTATTGACCAGGTCAATGGAGGATCTCAATCGAACTTGCATGATGTTTAACTGATTAAAGAGTGTGTGTCTTTCCACTAATCTCACAACTCTAGGAATCAAATGAAAAATTGGATGATGGATGATGTCAGGAGTTACACTAAATTTAATGTGTCACTCCCACCCAATAGAATGATGATGCATGGACATCTGCGTAGTTAGCCCCATCACCATGGATCAGTCATACATTGACATGTGGTACATTGTGGAAGGATGACATGATGTTGTCAGTTAGCATAAAAAATTGGCTGATGATGTCATCACAAGTGATGTGGTGCCACCAGAGGCTGCCACGTGGTAGGAAATTTTGGCAAGTTCTGATTGGTGAAAATTTTGAATGTGGGTGACATGTGGCACCCCTCATGGGCTTCCACGTGTTGTGATGATGTCATCATGTAAATGTCCAGGGACCGCTAAGGACCTGGTCATGTGGAATGGTCACATGGAACTTGGCACAAAGTTTAAAGCTCGAGGATATGGTCTCATGCAATGATCATATGGTGAAAGGTCCAGCCTTTAAGGCATGGACATCAACCAATGGTCGACTAAATTAGCCCCAGGACCACATGGATCACATGCATATGCATGGTCAATAACTTGATAAAAATATCAATCATGACCCAAATCACAAGCTTTGTGGTTGTTATAATTCATTGGTATTTGATTGGTCTTGGTTTTGAATCAGGTGAGCAAGGGATGAACACTTTTTTTTTTTTTTTGGTTTCTCAACTCTACAATGACAAAGTAATATGCAATATTTTTTTGGCTTTGCATAGAAGTATCAGATGATGGATAGGGTGTATACATAAGCCCTAATACTACATTCCTCAAACAGTGACTCAGCCCACAAGGACAGGGAGTATGCATAAGTCTTAACACTGTAAACCTTGCATGGTGATTCATCCCACGGTGGACAGGGCGTATACATAAGCCATAACATTACAAGCCTTTCATGGTGACTAATCCCATGGTGGACAGGGATTATGCATAAGTATTAACACTGCAAGCCTCACACATTAACTCAACTCACAGTGGACAAGGTGTATACATGAGTCTCAACATAACAAGATTTGCACGGTGACTCCACCCCACATGGATAAGGCGTAACACTGCAAATTTTTCATGATGACTTAGCCCCATGGAGGACAACACATATACAAGTATTATCACAACAAGAAGCCACAAAGGAAGGGCCATGTCGATTGGTGGTATGTTCATTGGATATAATGAATTATTTTCCCAAGTTCGAAATGTGCATTGACACATGGCTTGCACTACCCCTGTCATTGAACCAAAGAATAACTACGTAGGATATGGTTGATAAAGGACCATCATGTAGCACATTTGCCTTGGATTTGTGTTGTGCCTGCCGAGACCAAGGTTCAAGCCCTGGCGGTTAATAGGTCAGATTTTTTTTTTTAAGGGTTATATAGTTTATTTTGTCAAACAATTAGTAGGTTCACGATGTACATTCTGTAATATTGGCGCTAAAGTTTGAGTATTTTGTAAAAGAGCACCCGGAAAGGGGAAATCTATACAACCATTAAATGATTATAGCTTGATATGGTTTTTACAAGTTTCTGGTGTCATTATTGGTCCAAATTGGATTCCAAATTAAAGAAACTTCATGATCAAGGCTCTGAGGTGGTTGCATCTTAAGGCATGAAAAGCATTGTTGCCAAAATTTTTATGACCAAATACTCTATGACATGGTTTTGAGGGTTCATGAGAAGAATATGTTGGTTTTGGATATATGGTAAAAACATGTTTCGAGGTGTGTGTGTGACCAGATTGATGAATTAGTTGGAGAAGAGTATGGTAAATAGTATGACATCGAGTGACAATGATTGATATGAATGTTCACGTAAATTATTACAGTGATAGTGATTGCAAGTAGTAATAATGATTGTAGTGGCGGTGATTGTAGGATGTGGCACTGAGTGTGGTTGCAAATTGTGACAGGGAGTGTAATGACAATGTTTGCAGGTTGTATATTATACTTATGATTCAATGATTAACAAGTATAAATGATGAAAGTGGATCCAATTTGAAAATGATATGAAATAGAGGTCCACGAGAAGTTGAAGAAGGAGGTGGGTGCCTCCATTGGGGTTGGAGTCTCAATCAGGTTGGACCCTAGAGCATGCTGGAGCCCGCTCATCACTAAGGTTGGATCCTCAATTAGGTTGGCGCTTAGAGTAGGTTGGAGCCCACTCATCATCAAGGTTAGTGCCTTAATTAGGTTGTAGCATACAATGAGAAATTTCTTACATAATTTCAAGGTTAATCGGGTTGTAGCCTGCCACAAGTGGAAGCTTACATATCTTGGGGGTGGTTTTCTTTAGCAAGTCAGAGCCTACAAATCTATGTAATGAATTGAATATAAAGAATAAGAAGGATTTGTAGTTTTCTCTTGTATGGGTTTCCACGTAAAATTCTTATGTCTTTTTGTGATGTGATGGCTTCTCGATGTGTTATTGATGTGATGGTAGCTTTATGATGCATTGTTCTTTCTGATGATACGATATCATTCATTGTTATATGATTGTTTGATTATGAATATTTATGAAATGGGAAAATTGCTCTCACACTAATCCAACCCCCCTCTCAGTGTGACCTTTGGGCCAATAAGTGGTATCATAGCAGGTTACCTTTAGGAACAGCTAACTACTGGAAGGCTGAATTTGAAGGAAAATGGCTATGACTAGAGAAGTTGGTAAGCCCCCTATGTTTGATGGGTCTAACTATGCCTTTTGGAAGATAAGGATGGACACATATCTCATCTCCTTAGGCACAAAAGTTTGGGAAATTGTGGGGGCTGATAAAGTCCCCGGTACTATTCCAATAGAGAAGGAAGAGAAGGAAATTTACACATTTAATGCACAAGCTAAACATGTTATCTTAAGTGGCTTGGCATAATCAGAATTTGTCAAAGTAATGCAGTACAAGTTAGCCTATGAGGTATGGAAAAAGATCAAAACTTATCATGAAGGGGATGTGAAGGTGAAAGAATTTAGTCTACAACCTCTTAGAGGCCAATTTAAGAGTTTGAATACAGAAGAGGATGAGGATATTGCTTCGTATTTTCTTCAAATAGAAAATAGCTTCAACTCCATTGTAAGCCTTGGTGAAGAAGTCAAATATAGATCTTTTATTTGAAAAGTTTTGAAATCCCTTCGATCAAGATTTAATCCAAAATGATCAACCGTTGAAGAACTGTCAAATATAAATAAGATGATGATGGATATGCTCAATGGAACTCTCTCAATAAATGAGCTAAGAATAAAGGAGGATAAATCATGAGTCAAAGAAGCAACTTTCAAGGCAACAAAAGAAGAGCATAAGCATGAAAATCAAGAAGACTCTAACTCCAATAAAAAAGAATCCAAGTTTATCTGAAAGTTCAAAGGTAAGCTTACTCCTTATGCCAAGTTGAATGACAACGATGATGAATCAAGATTCAAATCCAAGAATATAAAGAAGAAGCAAGCTAAAAAAAAGAATCTTTACTTAGAAGGAAGAAAGGGACAACGAAAGTAATGAAAGTGTAACCGATGAGGAAATGGGTGAAATATTAATCATTATTGAGGTTGAAGAAATTGAAGCAGAAATATATTATGACGGAGAACTTATAATTTCTTTAAAAGAAATAAAGATCCTTAGAAAGATGGAAGGTCGGCTGATGCAACGTCTTCAAGACAAAAACTTAAATGAAGACACCATTCTTGCTCTCAAAGTCATACTAGAAGAGGAAAAAAGGGTAAAGGAGTTTATGTCCAAACAACTGAATTAATAGGAGAAAATTTGTGAAAATTTAAAAGAGGAGGTTATCCTCTTGAGAGAAGAACTAGAGTAGGTCAAATAAAAATTCCACAAAGGGACTAAATCCCTAGATCACATTCTCAACATGCAGATATCTTGTCTCATTAAGATGAGTCTCGATTATCAAGGAAATTGTGAGGCGCCCAATCGTACCCGAAGCTCATGAAATGAAGATCATCCCAAGAAGCTTGACGAAACATTCATGACATCTAGCATAACGTCTTGAAGATCAAAATCAAGTGATGAACCAGACAAAGCATGTTCATTTAAATGACTCTCAAACAATCTAGGAAGGAGAAGAATATAAGAACCCAAAATTAAGAAAGGGACTCTCTTATGACAAGGAATTATTACAAAAGATTCACAAGAAGAAATGAAGTAGGTGATTTATTATATATATATATATATGGATTCTCACAAAGCATCCACAAGCAACGGTGACGCAGGTGTTGAAAATCAACAAAGGAACATTGCTCCTCCAAGAAGGTCAAGGTCTCCCTCTACATCCAAGTATCAAAATATGTTTTATGTTATTGTTTCTCACGCACAAAATTTGAGCACAAAGCACATGATTGTAGGACCTATAATGTGGTCAAGTATAGAGGATATGATAAGGCGCCTAGATGGAGGCATGTGGACCAAATCAAGAGAATGACTTATTCGTTTCCACAAGTGTTGAAGCCCAATGTTGAATGTTACATGCGTCACAATGAAGGTCATACAACATGACATTGCAGACTCAAATCAATACGGTACCACAGAGAGGTACTTCCTATCAATGCAAGATGATGGAGAAGAGGTCAAGAAGAACCTCAATTAGACCTAGTTCCTCAAATTGAATCCCTCAGTGAAGGCCTCTCCAGGACTATCATTTGTTCAATCTAAACTTGAAGAAGCAATTATCTATAGGTAGAATGAGCACTTTGAGGACAACATATGAACAAATAACAAGGAAAGGATTTAGATAGTATGACTTGATGAGAAGTAAGCAAGCATGTCCTAAAAGGAGACTTCATCACATCCACAAGAAATTTTAAACACACCAGTAACCATAGAAAATTTTAGGGGTGGATTTTAGCCCAAAGGTGAAATTTAAGGGGTTTTATATTTTGGAAGGGCGAATTTTTTATATTACACCCAATTTCTATAGTTAGCCCAAAATTTATTTTAAAAAAAAAAAAAAAAACCCTATTCGCCTCATTTCGAAGTTGGAATTGATTGCAATCGCCCTGATTTCCAGTTTGGAGAAGTTGGATTTGATTGCAATTGCCGCGATTTCTAGTTTGGAGGTTGGATCTGCTTGCAATGTCCCTGATGGCCTCGATTTCCTGGTTTGCAAGAAGTATTTGGTTGCAATGGCCCCGATTTCCTGGTTTGCAAGTCGTATTTGGTTGCAATGGTAGACAAGAGAGGAGCACAAAAAGATGAACTAGATGTCGATGTGGGCAAGTCAGATAGATTGGGAGATATTGGGACCATTAACATATACATATATGCCGAGTTACTCTATTCCAGCACCATTAATGAATTCAAGTAATTTGGGTGTCTGCTTCCACTTCTCCATTGGGAAAAAATCACAAAAATAGTTTATTGGCTTTCATACATCCATCCCCTTTGCTACTCAAATCTTGGAGCCATAGTTTCTCTTCCTACTCATCGATTCTTCCACAGATGAATCTTCATAGGTTCTTTTATTTATTCTGAAGATCAACTTTCGAGCAAGCTGGGATTGCCATATGGGGAGGTTGAAAGTTGAAACTGGGAATTTAGGATAAACTTTTGTGAAATTTTGCTTTGAGATGACTCTGAATTCTATTTTGAATATCAAGGGACGCCGCCTTTCAAGCATTACATTTCAAACTCACAATGTCTGGGAACCAACTGGAGGTTCACTTTGGACATTTACTTGTTTAGATTTCAAGAGCTGGAGATTTTTATTTGTTTCCTAGAGTAAATCTACATATACTTTCATGAAATGAGGACACATTTTGGAAATGGTTGTGATCTTTTGATCTGGTAAAATGGCATTGGTCAACTGTCTTTATCTCTGTTCAAGGAGACTTGCAGTTAGGAGGTACTAGAGTTGGAGCGCTTAGTGCAAGGTTCACCTATAGCAATGTAAGGCAATGATCTTTAGATGCTTTTGGAATTGGGGCTTGCGAAACCTTTCTTTCAAAATAAATATAAAACCTCAAAAGAAAATATATTTTTCAGAGGCACATATCACTTACCAATAACTATAGACACAGGTTTGGAGACTTTGATCCTGTGAAAACAAATTCTTAGAACCTAAAAAGCAATATTATATGGCAGATTTGAAAGAGCCCCTTCTTCCTCCTTGACTTTCTGTTTATGTGGCGCGTGAAGCTCCTTGTCGATCAACCACGCCCGACAGACCTCTGTTTCAAGGACTAGACCTTTTGGGAGTTAAAAATGTAGAAATTCCCACTATAGATCACCTGGAAATGCAATGTACTAAAGCAAAACACTTGATCTACTTCTACAAACAATTTAGCAGAAGCTTAATCGAACATGAGCAACATCAATAAGAACACATATAACTGATATGGAGAAATCAATCACACATAACACAGAAGAATTTACCCGGGGAAAGCCTCAGCCTAAAACCGCAACTCTGTATTATCATACAAGTGGAAATATAGCCAGTATTACAAAAAGAATCAGCTCAAAAGCTATCATGCTCTCTCTGTAATACCTCTGCTGCTCATAAAGAGTCAAAGACCTCTATCTAACCTCTGATATGCCCTCCAAGCCTCCTATTTCTTTGCACAATTTTCACTGGGGTCTAGTGCAGCCACTTGTGTGAATTGGCCTCTTCACACACTCACCAACCTCTGATCCAACTGCGCAGTCCTGAAGGAGATAAATCCTCATCATGGATGAGATTCCTTTATAGGAAAAATATTCATCCAACTGATAGTACATTGTCCCTTCTCTGATCTCAACTAGGTCTCTGTCTGAACTGACATGCAT
>APFE030849314.1:164901-242122 GCA_000404065.3 Pinus taeda | reverse complement strand
CAAGGTAAGGCGAGCTCCATGCTCCCTCTGAAAAATAACCGTGCCTACACCTGAGACACTATACTTTTCATCATTACCCATCGCTATGGGTATCTGGAGATCTTTCTCCTCCAAAGTACTGAACAAACTCTTATCGCCGGTCATGTGGAAAGAAGCTCCACTGTCAAGAAACCAACCACTTCCACCATGGATGAAACCATGCATGCGAACAATGTGAAATCCGA
This sequence comes from Pinus taeda, assembly GCA_000404065.3. NCBI lineage: Eukaryota > Viridiplantae > Streptophyta > Pinopsida > Pinales > Pinaceae > Pinus > Pinus taeda. Next base: position 241,898 of record APFE030849314.1, on the reverse strand, counting down.
CTCGAACTGTGAGGCCAATGCCTCACCTTCTGATCCTTCCACGGATCCCTTCTTGGATTTCCTCAGTGGACAAATTGTAGCAAAATGGCCCACCTCATGACAACGAAAGCATCACACTTTCGATTTGTCAACTGGATTCGGAATGAGAAACCTTCTCCTTCCCCTTCTTCACCTTACTTGCTATGGCACAGTTTTCTTCATCCTCCATGGATGAAGAACCATCTCTGGTGCTTCTTCTTATCTCCTCCTGCATCAAATCCGACCAAAGTCGTTCCCAATCTGGCAGTTTCTCTCTTCCATTAACCGAGTGCTGGTAGCTATGCCAGCTCTTAGGAAGACAGAGGAGTGCAAGACTCACCATGTCATCATCACCTGTCACGATCCCTACACTTCCAAGCTCATCTCTGCATGTGGTGAGCTTGTTCAGATACATAGAGATCGTGTCGCCCTTTTCACACTTGATCTTTCAAAGTTTGTCCTTCAGTGCCAACTTCCTCTGATCACTGCTATTCTGATATAGATCTTTCAATGTTTTCCACATTGAAAACAATGTCTCCTTCCCATGGAGACTTGAGATTATGTGATCTTGAACTCCCTCCGGAAGGATTCTCCTTGCTCTAGCCACACATTTCTTCCATTCAGCCAACTCAGCAGCACCAGTCAGCTTGGGGACTTCTTGATCAATGAATTCCTTTAGACTATTATCCTCTAGTACTGCTTCCATGTGATCCTTCCAGGCTATATAATTCGAACTGCCATCAAGGGCATATTCGTATCTCAAACCATAGAACTCCATAGGTGAAATAGATATGTGATAAGAACTTGATTTCTATATTCAGGAATCACAAACTTCAACTTCTCCCTTCTTGTATAATGTTCTTCCTTGATCACTTGTGCTCCGTGTTAGCTTCCTATATCAATAGGTTTCATTTTTCATGATTGACAGTGGAAGGGCTAAATATGTTCATCATTGCAGGCTGCAAAGGTTCCATATTTGTACACAGACCAAGAAAGTGGCCAATCTAAATGCCACTACTATATTGTTATGCAAGTTTATCATATGCACAAGGTACTAAATTGGATGGATGGCCTAACAGTTTAATCTGGACCATGCCCTTTTAAATTGCTGTTGTAGAATAGAGAAACAATGTTTGACCAAACAGCTCAAGCTTGGCAGATGAATAGATAGGCAAAGAAATGAAGGAACCCAACTGCTTAATCTGGGTCCTTGGAAGAGATAAGGGTACATTTAGATAGGAGGGCAGTCAAAAGAAAAAGAGGACAACCAGGGTTTGCTAATTCAAGTGCACCCAATTCAAGTGAAGAAAAAATGTTAGGATTATTAAGCTGGGTAGGTAGTGTGAGGTTGCAGAAGTAAAGATGCTATTACCATTTGGCTTATCAAGAAGAAATCATCTCATTCAGAGTATTGGCACCATGGCAGAGGTTTGATGACATAACAATGGAAGCATGACTAATTTCCCTTTTTTCCCCAAAGATAATTTACTAATACTCCCCAAAGACCTTGGGATCTGCCCCATAGTCTTGTTTCACTTCATTCCAGTACCAGTCCCAAGTCAAACTCTCAGTTGACTAAAGGAAAAGAAGCCACATTTCTTGTGTAAAAATCATCATTCTGAATTCTATTCATCTTCTGTGTCTAAGTTTCATTTCATAAGCTTAGTATTTTCCCCTACATATTCATCTCACAAAGTCATATTAACAGCTAACTTTATTATTTATCTCCTTAAACATTGCTTCCCTTCCCTAGTTCTACCAAAAGCTAATACAATCCCAAAAATCTATTTAAATATCCCACCCCATAGCAGTATAGCTATATAAGTCAGTATTGGGAAATATTTAGTCCATCTGGGACTAATATTAACCCTCCCCCCTTCTAAACACTATGGAATTAATTAAATTTTGGTTGAAATTAATGTCCATAGGGTTTCCCGCTCAAAAAACCTCATTTTTCCCTGCCGTGCTAATGTATCCATTTCTATGTTTAATTAAATAAATATAAAGTGGGCACTCATTCCCATAACCCTCACTGACTAAGGTCCAAAGCCTACCCTGCCATTATTTTAATATTTTATAGCCTGGCAGGCTCTGCAGTTAATCTTCCGCCGCCACGTAACCCCCGCCAGCCATCCGATGGTCAGCCCCTCAGATCCAAGGGTGGGCGGTCGTTTTCACAAACAAACCGGTGGATGTTTAGCGTCCGGGGGATTAGTGCTTTCACCACCGTACCCCCGCCACGCGTCCCGGTGTGTTTGGAGGCCCCTCCCCCGATACCACTTATGCCGAAAAGCGGTGCAGGGAGGAAACCGGATACCGCTCCCCGCTCATGCGCTCAGCTATACGTCACTGCTCCACGTCACCAGCCTGCGTCCACGCCCTGTCGCCGTGTCCTGCGCCATCTCACCACCCACGTCAGAAGTCCACATCACCCTGCCGTACCCGAGACCCGCCGATGATGTCATGCTGACGTCATCGCCGAAAAGCGCCAAGAGCGCCAAAAGTCCAAAATTTTCATAAAACAACGCAAAACGATTGTTTTTATGTCATTTTCATTGATATTTTGGGAGCACTGTGCATGCGGACTATGTCGATTAGCTACCTAAACCTAGAATTTAGTCGTCCAAGCTGTTGCCGCCTTCAAATTCAACTCAATTGCTCGCCATTGTAGCAGTTCAACGCCCTCGGCGCCGTGTAAACCAGGTATTTTCCCATCGTCAACCTATTTCACCCCTGTTTTCACCATTTTGTCCATTTTTACCTGCATAAAATTCTGCAAGCTCCCACACTGAGCCAATTATGCACCTACGTGTTGTCTAAATTTTCTGGTTAACATCCTTTGCCCACAAAGCTCAGTAAGCCCGCGTCCGTTGGCAAAAGTTACTTGAAAAATTGGTTTTAAGAACCCGTGCTGTCGAGAGAGGTTCACACAGTTGTTCACTAACCACTCTCACCATATTTCTCTCTGCAAAAGTCCACCTACTCAGCTTAAAGACATTTCTATTTTCCCTGCAGTTGCCCCACATGTTTGTCAACCAAGATAAAGTCTATTGAAACTCTGTGATTTCTCCTTTGACACACTTTACAAATAGGAAAAGCCACTGCCAAATACAAATTCAGTTTGCAGTTTGCAATAGTTGTACTAAATCCTGGTTTCAAGTATTAACACAGAAAAGATTTCCATATGGCCGCTCCAGCAGCTTTAAATGTTGCTCCTATCAATGCACCTAACAAGGAGCTTGAAAAACTGCCTTTAGCTGACAGGGATTATCTAATTCAGGATTTGGTTGGAGACAGAAACCACTTGCAGACCTTCTGCCAGCTGAGAAATAGTTACTTAAACAATAGTGACATGTATGGCATTTGGGAGTCAAATTTGCCCATCTATTTCTTGCCTTCTGTAAATATTTTTCCTGAGATAATTCACCTCTGTGCTGAAAGTTATGACCCAAGCCTGAGAGTTGTCAAGTCTCCATCTGGGAGCATACTCTTTCATATTACTCCTGATTCCATCAATCAGATGCTGAATTTCAAACAGACCCAACTGTTCATCCCTTTCTCCATGAAATACCTGCTAGATGAAGGCCCCAAACTCTCCAGCACTGAGATTGCTAGAATTGCCAAGACATTCATGAGAGCAGACCGCCAACCTACAGGGCCACCTCCTTTCCTATATGTCAATTTCAATGAGGTAGGCAAGCTGCTTGTAGACATGATATCCTCTGTGCTAGGTTTCAAAACAAGTGAGCATATTGATGAAACAGTGTTGGTCCTTTTGTCTGCATATAGCCTTGGAAAGCCCCCTACTGTCAAGTACAACTATGCCAAATTCATAGCCAATAAAATGCATGACCATCTGCTGAAGCTAGACAGGGAGGCAGTACCCAAATATTCATCTTATATCTATCATTTGTTCATGTACTATCAGTCAGATTGCTTCCAATGCCCCATCAAGAAGCTGGATTCACAGGGTGAAAGGAGGTCTGTTATCTTTTGGTCATCAGTTTTTCATCAAGTCCAGAACTCTCCATATTCTTATTGTGAGTTCATTGACCAATTTGTTTATCCAGTCTCATGTCTCTTAAAAAGAACTCCTCCTCCTAGGTTGTCATATGACATGCAGAAAATATTGCAGTTGTCTAAGAATTATAAAATAGGATATTGGTATCTATACCAATATCACACTGTCATTAGGATTTATGGTTGTGAGCTCTGTCCCTACAGGCTCCCAAAATATGTACCCATGAGATTGTTTGCCTTGGAATACTATAGGCAACTCATTAATTCAGATCTTACTCATTTTCATAGTGCCAAGAAGAAAGCCAGCTTGAAATTCAAAGACCATCTAGGCCCCTTTATCATGAACAAGAAAGAAGGTTGGCAAGATGCTGATCAAATACTGGGGCAACGACTTAAACTGAAAAGGAGTTTCTGGTGGGTCCCTTATGACCCTGATGGATTTATCAGTGCTAGAAGAGTCAAATATAGGCTGTTAGCCTATAACCATTGTCAAATTCCACAAATTGAACAATATGCCAACAAAGATGAGTGGGTGCCAGGCACATTAATTGAAGAATTCACTTAAGAAGAGATAATGGAGAAAATTGTCAAAGATTTAGAAAAAACTCTTGACTTGGATTCTTTTCACCAGGTGACATTCAAACTGCCACACCAAGTTGGAGAAGGCACATCCACTGTTGCAGCTGCACAGACTGCCCAACAAATATCTACAACAACAACAGCTACAACAAAGGGAAAAGAAATGATGGATGCACAGCAGGAAACAGAGACAGAACAACCCACCACTTCCAAAGATCAGAGTCAAGGGAAAGCCCCTCCACAGCAGACTGAAACATCACAAATTTCAGTCCTACAAACTCCTTTTAATGAGGAAAGAGGTAAAAAACAGGATAGAGAGGAGCCCACACCTCCAACTGGGTCAGCACTACAACCAGAAGCCAAGAGGCAAAGAATTGATTCGCAGACTGAACAAGAAATCAGTGAAGAAATTGTACAGAGCCAGAACAAAGAGAGAGAGAGTCTAGCCAGCAGACTACTACCAGCTCAATCCAGCAGGAACAAGGTATGCAACATAGTACAGAGGTATCTTCTTCTAGGCAGCAAGGCAAACAACCATTCAGTATTAAAGGAACTTTCATGGAAATCAAGGCACAAAATGAATTATTGAGAATACAACTTTATGATCAATTCTTGAAAGCAACACCCTCCAAACAACAAAGATTGATGGCAGCTTATGATATCAAGGAGGACAAGATGATTTTAACTCATTTTAAGCTCAAAGTTCCACAGCCCAAATCATCTGCAGATTACATAAAGACAAACATGGAAGTCCTCTCTAAGGACATACATCCAATGGATCAAATTGAGTTGCATAAGCAAACAGGGGAAATGGTCTATGCCACGCTTGCAGACAAGGCCATGCTGGCCCATCAATTAAAAGAATCATTGAAAAATACAAATACTCAATTGGATTTGGAAAGGATGTCATCCACTGCCAAGGATAACCGAATAAAAACTTTTGAGGACATTATTGTTGATCTAGGACATAATCCTAAGGATCCAAAGGGTATCAAGGTCCTTATAAAGAAGAAAGTAGATGATATTGCTGCACTCAGAAAGCAGGCAAAGCTGCCTGCAACTATTCACCCTCAAACTGCAGAACTTGTATAGGAAAAAGAGGTTGATGACACCATGGATTTGCTTATAAAGATGAATCAAAGAACACTACAGATGGAGGGAGAATTGGAGAAAGCCTTGCAAGATAAACAGAGAGAGTCAACCTCCCAACCACCTCAAACATCTACAACTCTTGGCCCTGCTCCTCTTACACAAACAGCAGCAGCCTCTCTTGCCATTCTAGCACCCACAACGGCTACATCAACTATAGATGCTACAACAGCAACAACCGCAGCACCAAAATCTAGCATGAGTATGGAGGACCTAATGAAAGCTATCAAGGAGCTTGAAATTCAGGTGACAGAAGTAAAAGAGGCCAAAGAAAGGTTGGCCAAGCTAGAAGCCAACTATGACAAGTCCAAAATGATAGTGGCTGAGAAGCAAAGGGAAATAAAAGCCCTAGAGACCAAAGTAAAAGCATTGGAAAAAGAACTATCTCTAGACAAAACTCTGACTGAGATTAAAAAGATTTTGTGGCCAAAATTGGCTAATCAATCAATGACCAATGGCAATCAATTCAGGATATACATGAACAAATTGAATTAATAGGCATGGCTCAATTTGAAATTCACAAGGCCAGAGCAGCATTGGGGATTATGCCTGAGCAGGCCAACAAGATGATCCATTTCCTGAACACTCACACTAAGGAAGAATTGGCAGCATTGGATATCAACAGTCGAACAGATACTATCCTGACAGCAAAAAAGGTGCTGACCTTAAGAAATTTCGTACAGACTCTGGAAAGGAAATGTCAGGAGATGCAGACAGAAATAAATGACTTCAGGACAAAAATAACATCATTGCAAAGAAAAGGATTGCCCAACCTAGTAACCGGTGCTGGAAAACTATTTTCCTGTGAACAATATACCACCAAAATCAACAATTATGTTGAAAATCAGATTACAGCATCTACAAGCTCCACAGAAGAAGCAGGACCTCCCTTTGGCCAATCTCTTATGATAAATTGGAGAATCTATTTTTTATTGAGCATGAGATTAATCATCTGTTTGAAGTTCCTCCAAATTTCTATAGATATGCTGAAGCTAATGAAACACTCATAAAGATAAGAAGACATCAGCTACCTCCAGCTGATTGGTGGCAATCAATGCTGGAAGTATTGCCCAGGTGATTTTGGTGTATTTTCTCCTTTTGTCAGCCTCGGATTTCAGTTACAGTACAGGTCAGCAAAAAATCAAGCATGCAGGCACTACAAAAAGCATCAAGGCAGTGACTCAGCAAAGCATTAAGACAGCATGCCCAGCAAACACATATTAAATACGCAGCTACAACCGACTTTGTTGATCCAAAAAGTCAAAGCTTGTCTGACAAAAGACAGCTAGCACACCAATATTAACTACCACAGTTATTTCTTTCATTTACTTTCTTGACAGAGTTGGTGATGTAATTTATTACACAATGACTCAGCATCTAGATATTTTATCTCCTATTTTGTATATATACCCCCCCATAGAACGTATTGGGGGTCGGTTTTTGTGAAACTCTCTCTGAAGAGCTGCATTGTATATCTCAGACTTTTCTAATATAAATTGTTGGTGAAGTTCCTGGTCTCTGTACTGTCTGAAGGTGGAAGTGAAGGACTGTGTTATGCTACAGAATTCTTGTGTCGTTTAATGGAACAATAAGTTACTCTAAACTATGTTTTGTCTTTCTTTGTACGTAAAAATTCACATGTGTTTCATGATCTTGGCAATAGGGAAAAAGAATAGCTTAGGACTTGTTTAAATACACTCTCTTCTCAATCCCTATTTCTTAATATGTTTTCTTCAGAATTAGTCATGAATATGGATTCTTAATTGCCCATGTTTAAGCTGATTCTCTCACTTTGAATATTGTTTAGGAATTCTTAACTGCTCTTAAATAATATTCTCACTTTCTCCCTAAATCAACATGGTGGAAGATTCTTGACTGCCTTTCACTCACTGATTTCATGCTTTCATCTCCCAAATTTGAAGAATTGTTCCATAAGTGCCTATCTGGCTTTGTAGCAACACCATTTCCTCAAAGAAATGCTTCAGAAGTACACCATCATGAACTCCATTGCCCAATGGTTCAGACTGTTCTGTAATCTATACACCAACTCTGTTTGAATTCATCATCCAACCAATTTTAAAAAAAAATCAGTGCACCATAACTAGCCTAAAATCACCCTCAAAACAATGCTAAATTTTAAAGAGAGAGCCCTCTCTAGTTGCAGGTAGGCTAGGACCTGTAGCTAAAAGACTGGTTAGTGGTTACCTTGGCCGTATTCCCTATAGGAAGCAGGGAACAACCTGAGTGATAACACTCCGATACCATGTAGAAATTCCAACTGTAGATCACTTGGTAATGCAATGTACTAAAGAAAAACACTTGATCTACTTCTATAAACAATTTAGCGAAAGCTTAATTGAACATGAGCAACATCAATAAGAACACATATAACTGATATGGAGAAATAAATCACACATAACACAGAAGAATTTACCTGGGGAAAACCTCAGCCTAACACCCCAACTCTATATTATCATACAAGTGGAAATATAGCCAGTATTACAAAAAGAATCAGCTCAAAAGATATCCTGCTCTCTCTGCAATACCTCTACTTCTCATAGATAGTCAAAGGCCTCTATCTAACTTCTGGTCTGCCCTCCAAGCCTCCTATTTCTTTGCGCAATTTTGATTGGGGTCCAGTGCAGCCACTTGTGTGAATTGGCCTCTTCACACACTCACCAACCTCTAATCCAACTGCGCAATCCTGAAGGAGATAAATCCTCATCATGGATGAGCTTCCTTTATGGGAAAAATATTCATCCAACTAATAGTACCTGTCCCTTCTCTGATCTCAACTGGGTCTCTGTCTGAACTGACATGCATGAGTTATCCATGAGTGAATACTCAGTTATCTGAAATACAATAGTTACATGCATTTAAGCATTAACTAACTGAACTCTCATTAATTTAACAAACTGTTAAATTAATCTAACTGGACTTGACTCGGTTAATTGAGCCAACTAATTACAACTCATCCTTATCTCTTAAACTGATGGATAATTTCATCAATTAATAGATAAATTGTTGCATGTCCTCACATAGACTTCAAGTTTGTTTTTCCTTAACTAATTAACTCAAGATGAATTAATTAATTAATTTACAAATTGCTGTTAATATCAAATTTGAATTTTACTTCCTATTTCTAGTCCAGGGACTGACTAAAATAGGAATCCATACGGAACTGCTAAAAATAGAATGCTATTTTTAGCACTTCCATTTTTCATCCCTGTTGCCCAATCCAGCACTGGTACCCAAACTTCTATTTTTAGTAGTGCTATTTTTAGCACTTCTATTTTTAGCATTTCTTGTTGCCATTTTCAACAAAAAAGAGAGGGCAGGGGATTCAGTCATGGATAAGAATAGATAAAAATGGGAGTTCTCATGTTTTGGAGGTAGATAAATTAACAATAATGAAGTGTTGTGACTTGCTGGTTAGGGATATCCATCTTTTGGATCCATTATTTGTATATACTTCCACTATTCTGGGACGAGAGAGAGCAATTGTTGTGAATCTAGAACATATAAGGTGTATAATCATAGTTGATGAAGTACTGCTGTTGAATTCATTGGATAGCTATGTTCTACAGTTTGTGGTTGAACTACATAGGCGTCTGAATGTTAGAAATGACATGGTTAACAATATGTGGCATTCTAGAGAACAAGGAAGCTCAAGATTTCCACTAGTTTCAAGTAGACAAGAACTGAGGGATGATGCCATGTCTGGTAGCGCACAATCTAGCCAACAAAGATTAATTAGTGATGCTAAACTTTATAGTGATTCATTTGCAGATGCTTTGCCCTTTGAATTTAGGGCTTTGGAGGTTGATTTAGAGGTAGCTTGCACATTTATAGACACCCAAGCATGTAACTAGCTTGTTTATTTTCTCAAATCCTAATTGTTGTACCTCTATTGATTTTGAAATCTGTTTAGTAATACTTTAACTCCTGCCTTGCATGATTTGTTTTCTGGAACTCTCTCTCTCTCTCACACACACTCTGATACCATATGTTAATACCATGTATGTATTTGCACTTGCTCTACTATGTGCAAAGAGTGCATGGGATTTGGCCAAAAGCTAAAGGTTCAAATGCAGTGGAATGTTGGCAAAAGCTATCAAAAAATGTAGTGGAAAGGAAGTGTAGAAACGTAGTTGGAAACGTTAAAAGTGTCAGGTGAATTTGCAACCAATGCCTGCACAGTGAAATGTGTGAAGACCAATAGAAAGGGATGATGTGCTCTTCCCATCTAGGGGCTATTTTATGTTCATATTTCTTGAAGTTATTTTGTTTGACATGTTTAGTCAATTTGTATATGAAATATAAGCCTCAACTTTTGATACACACTCATGCACTGTCGGTGAAAAATTGTATATAATTTTGAGATTACTTCTTATATTGACATAATAAGTTCTTTTATCGAATTTTCTTAATAGGTGAAAAAAATCACTGAGTCTACTCCCAAGCCAAACCACACTTGCCACTTGGGCTTACTGTCAAGCCAAATTAACTCCGTCTTGAGTCTAACTCTCTGTCCATGAGTCAAACTTGCCAGAAGTGAGTTGATTTTATGAGTACTCATGGTTATTTTCTCCCTAATGAGTGCAACTTGTGAGTGGATGGAAAAAATTGCTAGGGTATAAAATAAATGCCAAACCTTGAAGGAAATGACATCATTTTTAATTATTTTGCGATAGAGTTTTTGCCAAGTTTGAGTTGAAGTCTTAAAATTTGCCCTTGCAGAGCTTAGTTTTCCATCATTAAATTTTCTGAAGTCTCAATGAATTCATTTAAATGGATTTATTTTCATAAATGGGTACTGTATCAAACTAACAATGAGTTTAACCCTGCCAACATTTTATTCTCTTCTTGGTCCAAACTATTGTATTAACATCAAATTGTGCTTTTATTAAGGTTAACTATGTTCACCAAAGGATGAATTTATGATCTGTATTCCAACAGACGAGTCAGAATGTATCTCACTATGGATTTCATTAAACTACTATGGGAAGAAAATACGCATGCATGCATGCTTATATGGATCTCTCTATTCTATGCAACCCAAGCAAAGGTGGACAGATAAATGTGCAACAACACTTACAACATTGCACAATGCATAGAAATTTTTTAAGCTGGAGAAACCCTCACATGAATAAAACCCTAGCATGTTTTTAATCTGCAAACTAATGCTTCTAATAATTGCCCTTAGGCTTCTGAATTTTCGGTGATTTCACGACCTCCCAGACAACCATAACGTTCTTAAATTGGTGGCCTTGGATATTACCTTCTCACACTATCTCTTATTTGGCTTAACTGGGCTACAAATATGATCTTCCCACCGTTTTGTTTGCACCTTCCTCTCTTTTAATCAGTCAGTCTTAGCTTACATGCAATGGACCCACACTCTCTCAACTCTCTCTTTTTTATGCATTTTCTCCCAAATTTTATTATAGCCTATGTTGATTTTTTTGAGTTGTTGCAGTCAATATTCCTAGCTACTCAAGTAGTGACCCTAAAAGCAAAATTAAGAAGAAGAAATTTAATTCAAATTTGCCTCCAAAAAATTTAAAGTTGGTCCAACACAAGGAGATGTGCCCCTTGGGCACCTCATGACCACTATAAATACAAACTCGGCCTCCATTTTTTTGGCATCACTTCATATCACACAAAAATCATTTGTTTTTAGTTCACACATGCAAAGGAGAGAGAGAAGAAGCAAGAAGTTTGACCAGTGTTGACCACTCTTTGATCAGAATTTCTGAGGCATTGTTTGCCCGAATTTCTGAAGTAGTTGATTGAGCTTTGTCAGGGCAGTTTGACCAATTTTCCTAAGCAGTTGACCAAGTTTCTAGGTAGCCGCAGTGGGCCGAGTTTCGGCCCTGTTAACTGAGGTTGACCGAAATTCTTGGCAACAACAGTAAGGCCAATATTTTCCTGTGCGGATTCTGTAGTCAATTTGATTAGAAAATCAAATTGTACTTTTGATAAATTGAACAATTTCTCCTAAGACAATATTGTTGGCTTTTTCCCGAGTTTGGGTTTTCACGGTGTAAAATTGTGTCTCATTTGTGCTTGGATGTCTCTTTATGATCGTAATATCATTATTGCATTACTATTGAGATTTTCTATGTATAATTACTTAATGATGTATGTGACATAAGTGAACTTGGTTAAAGAAATCATTGGAAACTAATTATTAGTTTAGAATATCATATTCTCTATGAAGGAAACTAATACCATGTTGAAGAATCTAGGGAAAACATAATAAGGTGATTCTTCTTTACTATGATAACAATTTGTGAAGCATTTATACAATTTATCTTAATTAATGTTCCATCCATTATTAGTGGGTGTGTTTACTTCATCAAACTGCTACCAAAAACAAAAGAGACAAGAACACAAATATTTGGCTTTCTGCTAGGGCCAAAACCTTTCCCTCTTAGAGAGGAAAATCCATGCAAGATTCTTCTTATATATATTCCATTGACGAATACAAAAACCATGACCCTTGACACAATTTGCCTCTCCAAGACCAAGACATTGATCCTCTTCTTCATCGTTGTTGGGATCATCATCCTTGTTGCACCTCTGTCTCACTGAGATCTTCATTGTTGTTGACATCATTGTTGCGCCATGATTGTCTCTTGAGATTGACACATAGGTGATCTCGAATTTTTCATTGAGATCATTATTGTGACCTTGATTTTCATCCTTGATCAATGCACCGAGAGCTTCATTGCTGCTACACCATATTTGGATCATCACTGTACCCTAGCTGGAAACATCATCATGCTGACTGTGAGCAGTAGAGAATGTACTTTATGACAAAAGTGCCAAGACAGTGAGGGCAACGATAGGATCAATGTGATTCTTCTTAAGCCGAGACAGTGAGACCGAGGCTATATGAAGACAGTAAGGATTCTGAGATTATTTCCATCATATATATGCATTGACTACCATGAATTAGGTTCACCGAAATTGTGATTACTTTCTTTCCTGCACTAAGATCTTACTTTCCATTTAAGTTGAGACTGTAATGATTATTGTTGCTCCTTATCATGCCAAGACTGTAATAGTGTGAGATCACTGAGATACACATATATGTGCCTAGATCAAAACTACAGGGATATATGTGAGGGCTTTACAGTCACTATAACAACTTATTGTGTCACTCGAAGTCATTGTTGTCCCATCCGAGATTACAGTGATCCGAGAACTGCACCTTACAATCATGCGAAGGGTCTCAGAGATATGCTGATATCCTGTCCTCACCCAAAGCTGTAAACTTGTATGAGATTCCTCCTTCCTGCTCCATATACCCGAGATCATGGCTACACCTAAAACCCAAATGAGGTGCAGTCAAACCCTACTGCAACTCTACTCCTACATGCGAAATTTCAGAGGCATGCTAGATTTTTTCTTCGTGTATTTTTGTTGAACCTAGATGGGTATTTATAGTGGTTATGTCCCCATATGCAAGCCGACATAAACTCATGAACCGTTGTGACTATTTTATTGAGCCAACTTACTTCCATTTATTTAATTTAACTCATTTTCGAGGTTACATGAATATCTTCATTATTCTGCTTGCAGACTTCAGTGTTCTTTCATTTGGAGAAGCATTCTTGCATTTGGAGGATCATTCTTGGTCTTGGAGGGTTGTTACATTCAATTGAAGATTTCTATATATATTTGAATCACACAGAATGCGAGTTCTGCGTCACTTAAAGAAAATGTGAGTTGAATATTTGTAATCATTTTTTCTTTGAAATGACTTCATGAATGCAAGGAGATCTATAGGATAGACAGGTTATCTTGCATGGAATAAAAGGGATTGACATAATCCTTATAGAGAAGGGAAGTCAATGAACATGTCTCCTTTAAACTCACGAGAAGGAACTCTTAAAAGTCCTCTCATCTCTATGTAGCAAGAAAGGAGACAGATAAGAGATATATAACATTAGGAAAGGCAATCTCTAACATGCAGTAAAGAAGAATATATTCATGAGATCTAATTTGGGAGATCTAAGAAAGATGATATGAAAATAATCATCTACCAATCAATATGGAAAATTGCCTACTACCCCGTTTTGCATCAATACCTAACTACCAGGCAATACCATAACAGGTATTTCGATCGAAAACTTTGGGAGCAGATCAGATGTGGTCGATAAAGTCATGTTACCAACTTCCTTCTCCTGATCACAGATTCAAATTCTTAAATGAGATTGATAAAACCAAATTATTGTATGCCAAGTTGCTCAGTGCTCTTAGCCAAGTCCTAGCTAGGTATTCAGGTGCATAAGAGGAATAGAACCAAAAGGAATAGTTGAAGAATACTACCATGATTGTCTAGTCAAGTTTAAAACAATGTAAGTGCTTCTTAAATTTTTACTATTTTACATATAGTTTAAGGTGTATTTTTCTTATAATAGGTATTATGGTTTTGGGCTTCTGTTATCCTGTGAAGTTTGAGAAACCTTTTTCTTCCTTTCTACTAAATAGTTTTGTAAATGCTAATTTTATTAGTTTTGTGGGATGGTAGTGGCACACCAACTTGGGTTTTGCTCACAGACACCAACAAAGGGAGAATGTAATGATGAGCAAGAGAAAATCACTATTGCCAGAGCATTTGCACATCATAGGTCTAAGGAGATACAATTGGCCCAACAGCTGAAACAACAACACTCAACATCCAAGAGAAAGATGCTCACCAAGAGAGAGTAGAATCCATTATGTTGAACACCAACATTATGAACCTCGGGCTGGTGATGTAGGAGGTTGATGAAAATGGGGTCGTTGTCTGTAATTTGACTACTGGTTAGCTTTAGAGCTAATCTATTGCGCATAAACAAATTTTGTACATGGATTTCCCCCCCTGAGGGTCCCGCTTATCTGACCAATCACCATTGGTCCCTCGTTGACTTATCCTTTTGTTAAGCGCTTCAATCTGCACTGTTGATCTCACTTCTCCAGATCCAATGGATATCGCGTCATCTTCTCACCAACTAACCCTGGCGATCTCCATCGTGGATGTGGCCATCCAATCGAACCACTGTCATGCAATCTCGCGTGGGTTCTTGCACGACCGATATCAGGTCGAGAGCACACAAGAAAAATAGTTTTCTCATGCTACGTGTCACTTACTTAGACTAATCGCGTGAATTTTAAGAATACCATTTACCACTTTGAGGGTGCGCGAGATACCGCTTCCCACTTATCGAATACTACCCACGTGTATAATTCATAATTTCAATAAAGTCGCTTAATGAAAGATTTAGCGCTAAAGTTCAATAGTAACTCTTAGTACTAATCAACTATGATTTATAATAAAATGTTTAAACAGAGAAAAATACCCGATTAGGGTCCAGAATGTCGATACACAGATACAATGAATTTCTACACCAGAACAGTGTGTCCACACCATGCTTCAATCAATTATTCAACAAAAATGGAAATTACAAAGTCTTGGCCCTCTTGCTCGATTACAATAGTTTTTGTGACCTCTATTCAATCTCAAACCCTATCTCTGTCACTCAAACTATCACTTACTCACTCTATTCTCAATCATCTAATCTCTATTTCATTACATTCTTTTCTCTTTTGTGAATTAAATCCTATCCTAACTGCATTGACAACTCGATCCCTATTTTTATCAGTCTAACAATCAAATCCCTATTTTAAAGCTCTATACACACCTATTATAACAACTTATCTCTTAGTCTAAAAATAATACAGTGATCAAAATAATTAAAGTAAAGATAAATTTGAGAGATCCAACCCTCTCTACTAAAACTGATTTTGACCACTCAGGTCAATGAAATTCATCTCATGTTGGCCGCAACATGTGAACATACAATCACATTGATGGCTAAGTCCATATGCTCCTGCATCAGACTCCCGGGGAAGAAAAGAATTCTTCATCAAAGTTTCAGGATTTACTCCATACTTCTATAATTCTGTTTTTGTTATCCAACTAGCATCCTCCATTGGTTGTCCCTTCCATTTGACTAGATACTGAAAATAAACTTGTCCTTTGGTTCTTTTGGATACTCTTTTCTCCAAAACAGTTTCCACCTCTTTCTTGACTGTCTTTGGCACTTTTTCTTCCCAATTTAAAGTTTGAACTTCATCTTCTGTAGGTTCCTTCTGTAGCTCTGTCTTTGTCTCTTTGTATGGATACAAATCTACAACATTGAAGATAGGTGATATTCCAATTCCTTCTGGCAATTCAATTTCATAAGCATTAGTTGAAAACTTCCTCACAATTATGCATGGCTGTATCTTTTTCATCTTTAGTTTATTGTAAGTCTTAACAAGAAATCTTTCTTTTCTCAAGTATACCATCACTAGATCTCCCACTTGGAATTCTTTTTCTCTTATGTTCATTTCAGCTCTCTGTTTGTATTTTCCACTGCTTTCCTGCAATTTTCCTTTGACATCTTCCTGTAGTCTCTGCATCCACTTTGCAAACTCTTCAGCTTTTGCACTTCTTGTCTCCTGTTTACCCAAATTTCTGAGCTCATATATACCTCTTGGATTCATTCCAAAAACAATATGAAATGGACTCATCCCAGTACTTCGGTTGGGAGTGTCATTATAAGAAAATTGAGCTTGAGCAAGTGCTAAATCCCATTGCTTAAAATTTTGAAAACTAAACTTCTCAATATGTTTCCCAAGCTTTTGTTTACCACTTCAGTTTTTCCATCTGTTTGAGGATGGTATGTTGAACTAAAACTAAGGTTGCCACCTAGTTTCTTCCAAAGAGTTCTCCAGAAATGCCCAACAAACTTTGTATCCCTATCAAACACAATACTTACAGGCAATCCATGTAACCTTACAACTTCTGAAAAAATAGATTAGCAATATGTGTTGCATCACTAGTCTTTTTACATGCAATGAAATGTGCCATTTTGGAAAATCTATCTACCACAACATAAATGGAATCATTCCCTCTTTAAGTTCTAGGTAACCCCAAAACAAAATCCATACTAATTGCATCCCATGGTCGGTCTGGTATTGTCAATGGATGGTACAATATTGTATTTTGGCTTTTCCCTTTAGCATGCTGACATATCCTGCACTTCTCAACAATTTTCTTGACATCAGTTTGCATCTTTAGCCAATAATAAAAGGCATTTACCTGAGCAATGGTTTTGTCTTGTCCAAAGTGACCAGATAGTCCTCCACTGTGTTTCTCCTTGATTATGTTTTCCCTCATAGAACATTTGGGGATACACAATTTATTACCTTTAAACAGTAAACCTCCTTGGATAAGATAATCTAACCACTGACTTCTATTATGGACTGCTGGGTTTTGCACAACTGCATAAATATATTTAAATTCTGCATCATCTTTATACATATTAACCATTTCTTCAAATCCTACAACACCAACTTTTAATTCTTGCACAACGAAATTTACTATGCTTAAAGCATCAACAACTTTGTTCAACTTACCACTTGTGTGTTTTATCACAAACGTAAAACTCTGTAAAAACTCTACCCACTTGGCATGTTTCTGGTTCAATTTTGGCTGGTTTTTTATAAACTGTAATGCATGATTGTAAGAATACAATACAAACTCCTTTGGTAGCAAATAATGTCTCCATTTTTTTAAAGCTTGCACAATAGCATAAAATTCTTTATCATAAGAAAAAAACTTCTTCTTAGCTTCATTTAGTTTCTCACTAAAGTATGTTATTGGTCTGTGTTCCTGACTCAAAACTGCCCCAATTGCAACTCCACTAGCATCAATTTCAACTTGAAAAACTTTTCCAAAATCAGGTAAAGCTAAAACTGGTTTCTTTGTAATTTTCTTCTTCAGCAACTTAAAATTTCAGTCTATTTCTTTTGTCCACTTGAATGGTTGATTAGTCTCTTTGATTGTTTCAATAATTTGTGCACAAATCTGACTAAAATTTCTGATAAATTTTCTCTAAAAACTTGCAAGACCATGAAAGCTTCTTACCTCAAATATGTTCCTTGGAGTAGGCTAGTTCCAAATTGCTTGGACTTTCTTTAGATCCATTTTCATACCTTCTTTAGAAACTACAAATCCCAAGTAAACTAATTCTTCTTTCTTGAAACTACATTTATTCATATTTATCAGCAGTTTCTCTTTCTGCAGAGTTCTTAAAACCAACTTAAGATGCTCCAAATGTTCTTCTTTGCTTCTACTGAAAACTAGAATATCATCAAGATAAACAATGACAAACTTGCCTACATATTCCTTCAAGGCTTCATTCATCAATCTCATGAATGTGTTGGGTACATTAGTGGGTCCAAAAGGCATCACTAACCACTCATACAAACCACTATTTTTTTTAAATGCATTCTTCCATTCATCTCCTTCTCTAATCCTTATTTGATGATATCCATTCTTCAGATATATTTTAGAAAAATACTTTGACCCACTTAAACAATCCATCAATCACCCATGCGTGGTAAAGGAAATCTATACCTGATAGTAATTTTTTTTATGGATCTGGAATCAGTACACCTACGCCATTCACCCCCTTTCTTTGGACTTAGTATTGTTGGTACAACACATGGACTAAGACTCTCTCTGATTAATCCCTTATCCATTAGTTCTTTCACTTGTCTTCCAACTTCTGCATTCTCTTGAGGAGTTAGTCTGTATGCTGCATTGTTTGGAAAACTTGCTCCAGGTATTAGATCCATATGATGACTAATACTCCTGATTGGTGGTAATGCATTTGGAAACTCATCCACAATAATATCAACAAAATCATTCAACAGAGTTTTGATTTCTTCAGATAAATCATCTAAGGTTGTGGAAGTTAAAATTACCTTAGGTCTCCTTATGACAACAAAACGTACTTGTTCATCCTTCTTGACTTCTTGTAGTAATTCTTTCCCACTCATCATCACAACAATGTTTCCAAGTGCTTCTTTGCCTGCTTCATCCTTCAATGGAAGCAGTGTATGTTTATTTCCATCCTTCTGTAAAGTGTAAGTATTTCTCCTCCCATCATGAATAACTTTCCGATCAAATTGCCAAGGTCTTCCCAACAATACATGGCATACATCCATCGACATTACATCACACAAGATCACATCCTTATAAGTACCAAACTGTATCTCTACCTTGCATTGTTATGTCACAATAAGTTGATGTCCTTTTTGCAGCCATGACACTTTGTAAGGAGTAGGGTGTACTGTTTTCACTAATCCTAGCTTGTCCACCATTTCTGTAGAAACAAGGTTATTAGTGCTTCCACTGTCAATTATCACTTTACAACATTTTCCTTTGGACTTGCATATAGTTATAAATAAACTCTTTCTCTACGCTGGTTCTCCTGCCTCTTTCTTTGCCTTAAGCGATACCCTTTTCAACAACAGGGATTCTCCTGCTTCAGGTGATTCTTCCTTGTTTGCAATTTGAGGTTTTTCTTCCTTTTCCTCAGCCACATTCACATTCCTATGTTTTGTTGCTCTATTATGAGGACAGTCCCATGATCCATGTCCCCATTCTCCACATGTATAGCACCAAATTTATCTTCCTCAGCCTCTTCTTTTGGGTGAAAATATTCCTCTACTAAAGTCTCCTCTCTATGGTGGTCTACCACTTGAACTTCTTGCTTCACGCTGATGGTGCTGAAATATTGGTCTGGTAGCTCCTCTACTTCTTGCTGAACGTTTCCCTCTGTTCCTCTGATCTTTCTTCCTCAACATCTTCTCTTCTGCCTTCAAAGCTACTTGATAGGCATCTTCAATTGTATATAGACTCAGCAAGTTGATTTCATCATGTATGTCGTACCTCAACCCATTGATATATCTGGCTACCTTCTCTTCATCATCCTCTTCATGTCCTGCTCTAATACTCAGCTTATAAAACTCTTCTTTATATTCTTTGACAATAATTCCTTTTTACCTCAAGTTCTATAACTGTCTAAAAAGATTTAACTGATAATATTTTGGCATAAATTTAGCTTTCAATCCACTCACCATTTTGTCCCATTGTTTGTTCTTGGGCTTCCCTTTTCTTGCTCTGGATGTTTGTAGTTCATCCCACCAAATAGCTGCATGACCCTTCAACCTGGTAACTGCAAATTTCACCTTCTTTTTATCATCAACCTCCGCATAGTCAAAATACTTGTTTAATGAACTAATCGAGTCCATCAACTCTTCTACATTGAGATTCCAATCATACAAAGGTATTTCCACCTTTGGTCTTCCACTTGCTTTGGCCAATATCTTGATAACTTTGGCAGCTTCACTTTCATCCTCTTCTTCTTCCTCAGAAGATTCTTCTGCAGCATTGGCATCTCCTTCATCAGGTGCTCTCCTTTGAGCAGTCTCCATTGTCTCCATCCTTGTACGTAGATTTCAGATCTCATCTAGCAGAATTGCATTAACTACAGGTCTCCCCCAACCTATGCCAACTCCTCTCCTCAGTGGCATGTTTACTGTAGCAAAACTTAATCTCTGTGCTCTGATACCAAAATGACACAGGAGGTTGATGAAAATGGGGTCGTAGTCTGTAATTTTACTACTGGTTAGCTTTAGAGCCAATCCACTACGCATAAACGAATTTTTTACGTGGATTTTCCCCTTGAGGGTCTCGCTTATCTGACCAATCACTGTTAGTCCCTCGTTGACTTCTCCTTTTGTTAAGCACTTCAATCTGCGTCGTTGATCTCACTTGTCCTGATCCAATGGATATCGTGTCGTCTGCTCACCAACTAACCCAGACGATCTCCACCGTCGATGTGACTCTCCAATCGAATGGTTGTTGCACAATCTTGTGTGGGTTCTTGCACGATCGATATCAAGTCGAGAGCGCACGAGAAAAGTAGTTTTCTCGTGCTACGTGTCACCTACTTAGACTAATCGCATGAATTTTAAGAATACCATTTACCACCTTTAGGGTGTGTGAGATACCGCTTCCCACTTATCGAATACTGCCCACGTGCTTAATTCATAATTTTAATAAAGGCGCTTAAGGAAAGATTTAAAGCTAAAGCTCAATATTAACTCTTAGCACAAATCAACTGTGATTTATAATAAAATTTTTAAACAGAGAAATATACCCGATTAGGGTCTAGAATGCCGATACACAGATACAATGAATTTGTACACCAGAACAGTGTGTCCACACCACACTTCAATCAATTATTCAACAAAAATGGAAATTACAGAGTCTTGGCCCTCTCGCTTGATTACAACAATTTTTCTGACCTCTGTTCAATCTCAAACCCTATCTCTATCACTTAAACTCTCGCTTACTCACTCTATTCTTGATCATCTAATCTCTCTGCCATTACATTCTTTTCTCTTTTATGAATTAAATTCTATTCTAACTGCATTAACAACTCGATCCCTATTTTTATCAGTCTAACAATCAAATCCCTATTTTAAAGCTCTGATACACACCTATACTAACAACTTATCTCTTAGTCTAAAAATAATACAGTGATCTAATTATTACAATAATTAAAGTAAAGATAAATTCGAGAGATCCAACCCTCTCTACTAAAACTGATTTTGACCACTGAGGTCAATGAAATTCATCTCATGTTAGCCACAAAATGTGAACATACAATCACAATGCTGGCTAAGTTTGGATCCTCTTGCATCAGCTGGAGGAGCATCATAATGGATTTCTTATGATTTTACCACACAAGGTTGTTCCAGCTTCAGTTCTAGTCACAATCATCATTGTCAGCAACAGTTGCATCATCCTACTCTGCCATCGCATGGTTCTAGGATTTTTCCCCTAATTATGTCTATTTTTCTACAGAGGAATATATTGGTCTCTCTTTATGATTCACCTTCATCCACCTCTCTCTCAAGGGACATTATTGCAGCTAATATATTTCTTGTTGGTGATTGTTTAGGGAGCTCTCTAGAAGAGCCATTTCCATTGCTATTAGCATTGTCTAGGGAAGTTATTGTAGCAAACAAAGCTCGTGCAAATGATAGAACTATACATAGAATAGCATCTCAGCAAGTGCCCAACCCATTTAAAGAACTTGACAGAGGTGTAGAGGAATGGATTAAAGGTGATATCCCAAGGGATAACAACATTTCTACATTAGGAATTTACAATGTATCGGAGTGGGTTGCAACATTTGCTTCTAACAATTTGTTACCTTGGTCTAATGGATGCCACAAACTATTCCTCAACCTGGGTCATCCTTCGTAGCACCTGGATACTGTGGGTCTACTTCATCAATGGTTGGACCTGTGACAATAAGGACATCAATAATAGTTTTCTTAGCCCCTCCTTGTTGAAGGCCTCATTCGAATTTCCTAAGAAATGACACCAATTTGGTGCCTTTTCCACTCCAAACTGCACAAGTATTTAAAATTTGATCTATTATCCTAGTTTTCTCTAGTCCACCTGTTTGGAGGACTTTACCACAAAGCCTAGACCCAAGTTCCTTATATAATGAAGACTGGAACATCAATTGCTCAATCAACTTAGGCTTTGAACTTTGTCTAAAACAATTTGATCTATTGATATTCTTCACATTTAACTCTAAAAGTTTCCTCTCTTCTAGGTTGTTATTTATATGAGAGGGTAGTATCTATTACATATTTTGACTCTGATTTTCCCTTCCTGTGTTTTATGAGGTTACAAATTTTAATGTTTATGCCATCTAAGCCCAAATATCTAATCCCATCTAATGTTTCCAAGTCAACTTCCAAGATAAATTTATCTCCTTAAATTTGGTCCTTTTGAGGCTAGAGAAAAAAACTAGGGCTTGGGACAAAATTTTAGGGAGGAGGATTTTTGGTAGTTTGAGAGCCTAAACATCAAGAGGTGGGTCTTGGATACATGGCCTATCATTTTGGTGGGTATCACTCAAATTTTCCCTAGGAAGGAAATCCTAAATTCTTCTCCCTCAACTTGAGGACTTTGTTAAGGGTTTCATGAGCCTTGGAATAACTTATTATCTTTGCAAGGAACCCTTTCTCTTTGTTATTGACCTTGTGAACACCTATCACCATTGAAAAACCTCAAAACCCTAGGTATTGAACCTTGATTTCTAAGGCTTTTCTTAGAGAGTGTTTTGCTTCCTTCAAGCTCTAAAACATTATTGAGTCTCTCTCTTGAATGAGTCATAGCTTGATCACCTTGTACCTTATACCTAGCATATCCATGTTAAGTGATCTCCCTCATGCTGGGACTCCTCCCATTAGTGAAAGTTCTTAAAGAGTAGGGGTTTTGGCTGAGGTGACATTAGGCCTCGACCCCATTGTCAGCACGTAGTCTAGCTTTTAGTCTTGTAGGGTGTATCTCTCCAAAGCCTACTAGATTTTGCAGTAACATTTCCATCTGCTACATGCTAGATCTTGTAGATATATTTGGAAATATCCACTGACTTCTCTTCGACACGATCAATGTATACTTCATATTTGTGGATCTACCTCCTCCCTCTAAGCTTAAGATCACATCTAGTATAATATCTCTCAACACATCACCAATTATAGGAATATCCTCTCGTCACAAGCTTTACTTTGTTCTTCCACTTCTTCCATTTGTTGCCGGAGCCTTGGAAACCTTCTCTATGTACCTGCAATCCTCACCAGGAGGTCACGAAAGAATGATTATAACCTAGCAAAGAGAAGCAAATACAAGAGGCTAGCTAACAACAATAATAAAGGAAGAGAGATATAAGTTACTTATCTTTTGAGGATCATAGGAAATGTTAGCTCCTCTTGATCTTAGCCTTCTTGCATCCATCTTGCAATTTTATCATCCTTGTCCTCATCATCAACATGGTGCCATTCCTTCCTTGAATAGGCTATGGTTTCTTCTTTTAGCGAAAATGTTAATCTAGATCTAGGGTTTTATCTACAAACCATAGGATTTTTACATTCAAGACTTCTAGTCTTCTAGGATAAATCCTAGTTACATTTTACACCCCTTGCAAGTCAAATCAGACTTTGTAATGTGCCAATTTTCCTTTTCATAACCAAATGTCCAAAAAATCATAAAGTCCCAATGCCTCATAAAACAATCAAAGGATATTTCATCTTGATATGAGACTAAGCAAATGAGTCAAGATCATGGATCTTCCAATGAGATGTCTTCATCAAGAGATAAATATGATAGACCCATAACATACTTGGTTACTGCTTCAGCAGTACTAGTAAGGATATTCCTGCAACTCTGTATTTTCAGCTGAACATTGATTTTGACCTTTTTAATCCAAGTAGCTCATCCTTTATCATATCAGTTAGTAATAATTCAGTTTTGCAAATGACTCATCTTTCTTGAGAGTACTTTTTTCTCCAAACTTAAAAGAGGACTTGGCCTTTTTCTTCATTATAAGCTTGTTATGTCAAATGGTGAACTTGCTCCATCACAATGTGCTTTGATAGTGATCTTTTTCCTTATTTCAAATTCTTAACTTTCAAGATTGAACAAAAATAGGTTCCATCTTTCAAATTCCCTTGGCACCAGCAATAACCAAAGCACTGCATCTTCCAGGTCCTTTACTTAACAATGTAATATTCATGACAACAAATGGCGTGATACTTTCATGAGCTTTTCAACATCTTGCTTCTGAACACAATGCAATATTTTCAAGGAAAAACATAGGTTTGTTATATCACACTTCAACTTTCATCATTGACCTTATCTGTCTTTGAGCCATAACCCAAATTATGATGTTGTCATTTGAAATATCAAGATGAATTTCCTAGATCAGAAGGCATATCAATATTTATGTATGATTGAATATCATATTGTGAGTTTCATCATTGAAATTGTATGTGACATGGATCCTTCAATAGCAATCACAATTATCCTTGGATACATTCATGTGATCTAACTAAGGAGTGGATCACAACTTTGACACAAGGATCTTCAACCAAGCATTTAAGTAGTTATTTATTCTAGCTGAGGTCTATAAGAATGTTTACAAAGAAAACCATTGATCCCAAACGAGATTGTAAGAAAATTGATAGAATATATCTTACATCCAAGCATCAAACTTTTGACTTTGGCAGACTTTTTCTGGTCTCTTTATAGGTTTGTATTTCTAGACCTCATACTCATCTTAGAACAACTCATCACTATAATGTGCTTTCCAAGGAATTTGTGACAACCCTAATTTTTTATTTTTTATTTTAAATGAATAATACATTCAACACACAACAATTAATTATATATCTAGACACCATTTTGTGATGAGTAATGCATTTAACACACAACACTATCTTAACATCGTGTTGATGTGTATATTCTAGCAAATATATACAGACGTTAAATGGGTAAAAAAAAGACATCACTTGCAAAGATTTTGAGCACACATAAGCAAATGGTTGATGTAATGAGGTAATAATTTTGTGATATATCCGCCTTGAGCTTGTTACCATGCATCAACCAGAATAAGAGATTACATACAGTACACTATCAAGGGAATAAATTTTAAAAGGATTGAGATTAAGGCCTAGATGTAATTATTTCCCATCCATTCAATAAAAATGAATACTACCTAATTGGTTTACAATCTGCCATTTAAGAGAGAAGGAAATAATTTATTTTTCTGATTTTGCAAATGTGGTCGATTTGATTTCATTACAATAAGTCTGTCATCTAAGTGAGTCAATGCAATTTGAAGAAACAAAACACTAACAATATTCATTTTAGTTTATTATCTTGCAAATCTTATCAGTTGGTTTTCATCATAATAATTGGATTGACTTCCTCACATTCAATGGTTACTTGATCTAAAGATTTGATCTCAATTGACATGAAGATCCTATTATATTATATTCTAGATATACATAACAAGTCCCTTTAAAAAAAATAATTTACCAACACAGAAAACATTTTGTGAGCACATTGATAGAAAAAGCCTTTATTATATGAGAGGTCTTATGGATATATTTACCTCACAGTAAATTATCTAGTACATGCACCAAATATGGTTGTTTGACTAGCAGTATCCATGCTAGATTTAGCCTATTCATACCAGCTACGCAACCACTGATAAGGCGTGTTAAATTATGAAACAATTAGGGACAAGTGCAAAAAAAATAGTAGGCTTTTGATCTTTGTGCATGAGATAGTGAGGTCAATCGTAAGCCACATTATTGTTTCAGGCTTGAATTAAGGACTCAAATGCCTTTTACCAATAATGTTGGATATAACACACTGGTGTTAAGTGGCATATTGGTGCTTAGCCTTATTTCAATACCTCTAAGAGTACCACTATCCATGCAGCCTGTACTTGCAATTCATGGGGTAACCAATGATGCCTAGTGAGAATCACCAGTAGCATCACATGAATTAGCTTCCGACGAGTCTAATAATAGAATATGACGTTGTTGACTACATATTGTAATGCTACCTTATGCTTCTGTGGTAAAACAGGGCAATGAACCAATGACCTCACATGTACCATCCACGTTGAAAGCAATCAATTTATTTACTGTGATGATATGTCATGAAAGGGTATTATATTGTTGGACGATAGGTCCCATTTTAGACAGGAGGCTACATACTAAGGTTGCCTACAAAGGTTCCATCTTGTTAGTACTTATCCATACAATGGGGTGGCATACAACCAAATTGTTGAGAAGATTACTAGATATTGTTTAATATGGCAGAGTGTTAAGTAGCTCACAACAGGAGAGTAAATGACTTGTTATGACTTTGAGGGATTGCAAAATGATACACAAACTAGCCACTGAAATGCCTGATAGTTAGTAAATGCCTTGTTATAACTCCGAGGGATTACAAAATGATACATAGACTAGCCACTAAAATGCCTGATAGTTAAACCAATGTAGGAAACATGGCACGTAGCTAATCTTATATGTCCAAGCACTATACAGACCTTGAGACTCTCGTACCTCGAGCTAATATCCAAGGAAACTATGTGTTGTCATTCTTGATCCACTTCTTTAACCATGCCTAAGAATGTAATCCTAAAGTTTTGTAAGCGAGCCAAGACCTTAGGTTACTCAACAATGTGTGATCTGGGAAGGGCAATGGGACCAGACTCACAAATCTCCACCCATCCGCTGAAAATTGCCCATCTAATGTTTCTAGGTCAACTTCCAAGGTAAATTTATCTCCTTAAATTTGATCCTTTTGAGGCTAGAGAAAAAAACTAGGGCTTGGAAGAAAATTTTAGGGAGGAGGCGTTTTGGTTGTTTGAGAGCCTAAACATCAAGAGGTGGGTCTTTGATACATGACCTATCTTGGAAGTTGACCTGGAAACATTTTTTCTATAGTGTTTTTGATCCTTCGTATCCTCTACTCCACCTTGATTTTGTTGTTGGGATACACTGAAGGATGGGCCAGAGGATACTACTCCAGTGTAAGTGTAGGATGTCACCATTTTTACCTCCTCTTCTTTATAGGTGATAATAGTATTAGATGCCTCCTTCTCAGACATGTTGAAAGCCTGAATATTTGATTTTCCAGGGTTGACCTAAAAGCCATAAGCATCTCTGGATTCCCCAAGAAGCAAGTGTTTCTTGCTCGCATTTCAGGATACTGTGAAAAAAATGACATCCACTCTCCAAATGTCAAAGTCTTTGAATCACTCGCGTATTCTGCATGGCTCCGTCTTCCTTGCGAGGTTGATGAGAAAACTAGAATGGTTGGTCTAGATTTCCCCTTTGCATGCAATGCTCGAGTGAAATATTCCCTTGTTAATGAGATCATGCAAATAGATTATGCTCATAGATTTTTGTTGTTGCAATAAACTACTGATTTTTGTTGCAGAAGTCATGGAGCTTATGGAGCTCACTCCTTTGAGAGATGCTCTTGTAGGGCTGCCTGGAGTGACAGGTATTTCTACAGAGCAAAGGAAGAGAAGCCATAGAAGTAGAATTAGTTTCCAATCCTTCTATAATCTTCATGGATGAGCCAACTTCCGGACTAGTTGCCCGTGTTGCAACAACAGTTATGAGTATTGTTCACAACACAATCAATACGGGTCGAACAGTTGTTTGTACCATCCACTAACCCAACATTGATATCTTTGAAGCTTTTGACGAGGTCAATTCAAAAAATTTCATTATCAATCTATGCAATGTGAAACAAATGACATTTTTTTATGTTTCTTTGCTTGGCTTAACAAAAGGAAAGGGGTGTAAAGGGCTAGAATAAAGCAGGGTTCCATAAAACCAATAATTGCTAAATATTTAGTTTTATTGGTTTCTTGAATTGCAGCTCTTGCTCCTGAAAAGGGTTGGCCAAATCATCTACACAGGTCCTTTGGGTCGTCATTCTCATAAACTCATTGAGTATTTTGAGGTAAGGGTGTTTTTTTTAATTGTATTTTATAAGCTATTTAGTAAATGATTGTGCTTACCATTATCAATCCGTGGTAGAAAATATTGATCTTGTCTTATTCTTGTTTGGTTGGTTAGGTCGATCCAGAAGTACTGCAGATTATAGAAGGATACAATCCAACGACATGGGCACCAGAAGTGAGTTCCATAGCTGTTGAGGAAAGGCTTGGTGTGGACTTTGTTGAAATCTACAGAAAATCAACACCTTATGAGTATGTCTAGACGTAATTGAAGGAACTTGTTTGAGAAAGAGATTTTTCATTGTGCATATCTAATTTTTCTATTTTTTTGTCGCTTGTCACCCCGAAGAATAGACTGCAATTTTTTTAAAACCTTTTTTGACTGATATGTTGTTATGCTTTTAGAGGAATCAAGCTCTTATTAAAGAGCTAAGCACCCCTACTCCCAGCTTGCAGGATTTGAATTTTCCAACACAGTATGAACAATCCTTCAAAGTTTAGTGCCTAGCATGCCTTTGGAAGCAACATTGGTCATATTGAAGGAATCCACACTATAATGTTGTGCAATTTTTCTTCACTACAATGGTTTCCCTACTATTTGGAACCATCTTTCGGGACCTTGGAACAAAGAGGTTGGACACTCACTTGACAGGCATAATAGACTTATTTGCAAAACTGGTTCGACCTCAATTTGACATTTTGTTTTATGTATCATTGATTAGTTTATTGTCTATTACGTATTTGAGTCAACAGATTCACTTAGCATATTGAGAAATTAGTCTGACGCATGTCTTCCAAGTGAACTTGTAGTCTTTATTTGTTCCCTTGAAAACTATTTTGTTGTTCTTTGTAAGCAAAGTAAATTGTGTTTCTCTTAACGTCTTTTGCTTCAACTGCTCAATGTTGTCTAAGTATTCTTCAGTGTCCTTTTACAGAGGAAAACAACAAGATCTAATAAATATTATGGGATCGATGTATTGTGCTATAGTTTTTCTAGGTGTTAGAAATTCATTGAGTGTCCAGCGAGTTGTCGAGGTTGAACGAACTGTCTTTTACAGAGAAAAATCTACTGGAATGTATTCAACACTTCCTTATGCCCTTGGATAAGTAATCTAAATGTGAACATCTAGTCAATTATAGTTTTTTTATGAAGATCAATTTCATCGAATGACCATCCTTGTTATCTGTACTGGTGGAAATTAAGGTGCCCTATGTTTTGATACAGTCTGTAGTCTATTCCATCTTGTTCTATTCTATGATTTCTTTCGAGTGGAAAACTCCCAAGTTCTTATGGTTCCTCTTCGTTATGTTCTTCACTTTTCTATACTATACATATTATGGAATGATGATAGTATCCTTGACTCCAAGTTACCATATTGCAATCGTTTCATCAGCTTTTTATCCTGCATGGAATCTCTTCTGTGGTTTCATTATTCTTCGACCTGTAAGGCCATATTTTCAATTCTTGATCCCTTCATCAATTTTTTCTTCCGGTAATGATTTGAATTTCAATGTTGACTGCAGTTGGAAATCCCCCTATTGAGTGATCCTAACAAGGTAAATTCTCTGGCTGAGTTTTGAAAACAGAAAATACCTGTATGGTGGAGATGGTACTACTGGGCAACTCTTGTTTCTTGGACACTCTATGGTCTTATTGCTTCACAGTTGGGTGATGTAGAAATCGAGATGGAGACAACAGATGGGAAAGTGAAGGTGGGCATGGTTTTGTGCACAATCCTATAGGCTCTACAATCTCTGCCTTAGGTTTTCAATCACATTGTTATGATCCTCAAGTCCGACCACAAGGAAAATCAAGTTATTTGTGGCTTCAAAAAGGTAGGTTGCAAGAAAAAACTACTTAGTTGGAGCAGACTGCAAGTGGATTGGCTTATAATGATGTGACTTAAAATGTGCTTATAAGTGGGAAATTGGATAAAGTCAAGTAGATGATGCAAGCAATGAAGAATACAAGCTTGAGTGTTTTAGATTTCACTTACAATCCTTTGATCAATGGACATAGCAAGAAAGGCAACATTATCGAAGCTTTTCGCTTCAAGAATGAGATTTCAGAAAAGGGTAATTTTCCTATTATCTCAACATATAATATGTTGATTCATGGGTTGTGAAAAATGGGAAAGCTGAAGAAATCATAGGAGAATTTTGATGAAATGTGGAATAGGGGTCTAATCCTAGATGTTATCTCGTGCAATATAATGATTTATGGATACTGCAAGGATGGAAATATGATCAAGGCTTTGAAGTTGCACAATGACATGTTCGCTGGAAGTCTTGCACCCATTGCAGTAAATTAGAATATGCTCAATGATGGGTAGTATGGAAAGAAAAAACATGGAAGAAGCTCATAAGATCATGATTGAAAATATTAGTACTATTTATGCTCCAACTGCTATCAAATTGTTGCTAAGTTCTTTGCACGGTGAAAAGTGGAAGAACATATGCTTGGACAACAAGTTTCTTTTAGTAGAGTCTCTGACTGTACCATTAATGTAAATTCTCAAGATGGTTGCTTGGAAAAATTTGTAGAACGTGTATATAATTCTTTTAATCCGATATTGAGAATGGATGAAGAAGATTCAAAACTTTTTGAGGCTCCTAACGTAGAGGTTGGAACAGAGGTTAGACACTTTGAACTGTCTTGTAATATCCAAAATGAAGTTAGTAATATTCTATGCAACTAGAAGATGATTTAATATAGGGTTGATCTATTTTCAGAGGACGATGAATGAGGAAAGCTTCTAGAGAAAATCTTTGGTTTGTTTTAGACTTTAATAAGGCACAAATTCATTGCATGCAACCATCTCTCTAAATTAGTTCAGTATGCAATCGATGAGATTCAAAGTCTTCTACTAGAATCACCAATGCATTATGTAGTTAAACAATCACCTATATCCATTTGATTCTTACAGTCTCATCAATCTCGAAATGTGATAAAATATGTGAACTTGTACATTCTTGTGGACTAGACAAATAATTAGTTGATCAAAATGACACAAAAGATTCTTAGGAAATGGAAGTCCAGGAAAACTTTATTCTTAATGATAATTTCACAAGCCTTACTTTGGATGAGACATTATTGAGGGATAAAAGTGACTAAATAAATTCATAAAACAAAAGCAATGTTGTAATTTTCTCACCACTCAAGCTTCGCCCTAAGTGAATGGCAAAACAAAATGTCACAGGTCAATTTACAACTGGTCTCTTTTTTTGACACTTTATATTATGAATGACAACCATAAGGATGGATGCAACACAGAGAAGGTCAAAACATGGCATCTAAGATAATATAACACTTGAGAAATAGTTCTATTTATTGCAAAGCGTTTATGAAAAGAAAATGTGAGAATCTCAGTTATGAGGAGCTTTTAAATATTGCAGATAATTTTTTCCTTAAAGAACTAAAGAGGTTTCATCCATTCTATCTAAAGGATCAACCTACAATATTAAAGAACAACAAAAGGCATCATCTACAAATTTCTCAGGTGCTCTTCTTTAGCAAAGTTTAAAAGACATTCTGGCAGGAGTTGTAGAGAAAGTGATCTTGATAATACTCCACAACTATTAAGAAACTCATATAAAACCAAAATGCTTTTTCCAAAGTGAAGCAATAATTTTTTACAAAAAAAATTCCATTATGCATGCTAATACTTAAATGAATAAGGATTGGAGGTTCAACCTCAGGGGGAGTAGATGACAGGGGGGCACCCCTTGTGTCTTGATGTTAAAGGGAGTGAAAGAGAGAAAATAAGCACAAAGATATGGGAAACATTATGGTAGGCATGTTGCCATCAATGACAAAGGGGGTAGATTGTTGAGGTGTTGTCATTGATGGCAAAGCAAGGGCTAGCCATGATCAAAACCTTGCAAGTGAGAGGCCAACATGTTTGGATTTTTGGTGAAAAAGAAAGTGGAAAGAAATAACAGCTAAAATACAAGAAGATTTGTTTTTTCACACAAGAAGTGAGGCAACATTTGTGGGCTAGTCACTTATATCCACTACCAAAAAAGATTTATGTCTTTCATTAGTAAACATTTATGACTAAAATTAATATGTTTCATTGGTGAATGGACCTATTTATACAATGAGGATGTTTTCTTCATTAGACATTGATTTTTTTTCATATGGCATACCCTAAAAACAAATTTAATAAACACCAAAATTGACGCATAGGCCATCCTACCTTGAGATCAAGTCAACCCTCCAAGAGACATGATAGTTCAGTAAGGTATAGACCAGTACAAATAAGAGTTAATGCAAAACTTGTTAAAGATATACTTATTTTCAGGAAATATTAATAGAAAAAGGAACTATCGAGCTTACACAACAACAACAAAAAATATGGTTTTATACTTTATTAAAAATTCGCCAAGACTTCACAATGTTTTGTAACTTAGTAAAAGAATCACCAAAACTTTACAATTTTTTATTATTCAGTGAAGGATTCACTAAGATCTTACAAGATTTTATAGTTTGGTGAAATATTCACCATGATTTTATAAGATAATATAATTTGGTGAGAGATTTGCCAATTTTTATATATATACATATTGTATTATTGATAAAATCGCCTTCCATTTTTCCTATGTATCATGGGGAGTCACCCATTTATTATACATATAAATTTAGGGGGGTTCTTAAAATTTTCCCTGCTAGTAACTAGTCACTTATAATCATAAAGAGATAGGGGAATGATTATATATGTAATAATTCTACTTATCAATCATAAATATCACTTATGTATGAAGGAAACTTTAGGTCCACAAGATAATTCAGGGGGAGCTAAAGAATGTAGATATGAAAACACTTATCAATGAAGGAAGCATGGTCTTAGGGGAAGACTTTAAAAATATAGGAACAATTATAAGTAGCATTGGAAGCAATGTCTCAGGGGGGGACTTTATCATAATGGAAACATGGTATCAATAAGGAAACATGCTTCATTCAAGTCGACAGGATCATATAGGAACAAGTTATGGAGTTTTGAAAGATACATAGAAAAAGAGTAGTCTAACAAGTCAATCATTTTGACCTCGTTTATCAAGCCCTCCCTCACCAGTGATCCTCCTTTCACTACTTTTCCATATAAACTACTCTGATGGGCCAACTTTGTCTTCGTTACTCCCACAACTTCGTCTCCATAACCCCCCCACTCAGTTTGTCGATGTTTTCCATGCCACCACCTTTTCAATCTCAATAATGCTCACATTTATAAATGCCTCGGTCTCTAGGTGAATGAAATTTGAACTCATCTCATGTTCCACACCCATTTCTCGTCCTCCTCTATTTTAGCATCCAAACATAGCTTGCACGACACCCTTTCCACTGTTTGTTTACATATCGCCTACAACCAGACATGCTTGCAACCAAACTACTCATCAACATACCTACAAGTATCATCAAAATTCACACCTCATTGTGCAACAAATGGGTTTTCCATAGTTTTGGATTCTCAGTATGATATATCTACCTATTTGTCTAAATATTGATTAAATTTGTACTCACTTATGGTAATCATCATTGAGAGTTGGATTTTGGGAATAAATTGCATTCAAGGATAATTCTTTTGGCTTATGGTTTTATTGATTATTATTTCTAGGTGATTAATCCCTTGCAAAGATGGGCACCCATGTAGAATAATATGCCACCTTGGTAACAATGGTTGCTTCAAATGCACTATGACGATGTTTTTATGAGTGTAGTAGTTTAACAATTTTAATTTTTGGATTGTTTTTAGCATATGTTTTGGAATCTTTTTGCTAAAATGTTGGTCAAAATTTGTTGGAATTGAAAATTTAAGTTATTGAGATGGTATAATATGAGGGTTTTAGGGATTTTTAAGAGCCAAGAAGTCATTTGTATATTCAAAAGTGGAATTTAAATTATAAAAAGAAGAAGAAGAGGTGATTTTACTATCAATTTTAAAGTCATAAGGTAACAATCTCAAGTTAAAAATCCATGTAATAAAGTTAATAAAGGAAAAATAAGACCAAGGTCATGCGACACTTATTCCAAGCTGAATGTTGGCCAAGACATCCTAATGTGGGTGTTCATTTGGTTTATTATGGCTAAGGGAATTGGCAAAGGCAAAGAGACATTAATTGACATTTTATTTATGAAAATAATGGAAATTAGGAGAGAATGAAGGTGAAAGGTCACAAGTTGCATGTGAGGAGGAAAACTGAAGGAAAAATGATGGAAAATGAAGAAAATAGAAGCCTCACTAATAAAAAGGCTTATGAGGATCAATTTACAACCTTTTGTCAGTTTAGTTTTGGATCTCTCTCTCTATTCTCTCTACTTTCTCATACTCTTTCACACTTAGAGCATTCTTGGAGCACTCTAGCATTAGAGGAAGGAAGGCAAAGGAAGGACAAGAAAGCAAAGGGAAGCAAAGATCTAGCAAGGAAGAGAAGGATCAAGCAGTTACAACAGGATTACTTGCAGATATGATGACTCTCCCCTTTCATCCATAAAGATTCTTGAAGATCAAATTTTCTTTTTGTTTTATAAAATGGCCTTCAAAGTTCAAAATGTACTATGTTATATTTCTATAACTAGTCGCTTTTTGTATAACTCCCTTAGTATGTCTCTCCAACTTTCTTGAAACTCTTCAAATGATTCATGAACCTAGGTAATGAAACTGAATGGAAAACTGAGAATTAAACATAAACTTGGGAAATGATCTTGAACCAAAACCTGTGCAATGAACCTAAACTTGGGCAATGAATTGAATAAGAATATGGAATATTTTCAGTCTTTCATTGATTTTTTTCTTGTTGATTCTATAAAATTGAAATTATAATGTTTGACAATATTTGACATGTAATTGCTTTTTCTGACTTCAGAGGCAGCTTGTTTAAGCACTCATGCATAAAGGATTTGAAAATTACTTATGGAACACCCTCAAGCATGAGGTTTTCAAGGCAATGGGTGTGACCTTTGGCATTGGAGGCTATGGGAAAGAACTTGGGAAATTGAAGGCATTGAAGGAAATGGATGTGAACCTGGGTTATAATGTACCTAGTGAACACTTCAAAACTTGGTAATGTGAGCAATATACCTTTAATAACCTAATTGGAGCGCCTGATGAAATCAAATCCAAATCCAAATTGAATACTTAGTGGAGAACATGGAAATCAAATCAATAGTAAATATGAGAAAATGAAATCCAAACAAAAATGGAATCAAACACCTAATGCTTCTAAATATACACAACATTTCTTTATTTTTATATATATATATAGATATTCAAAATTAAGTTTTTTAATTAATATTAACTCTTTTTTATTTGAGGATGGTGAAATTTTTTTGTTTGAATTTTAAAATCCTAACCATCCACATATTTATTATTTATTATTAGTAAAACAAACCTTTATTTTAGAACCCATAAATTATAAATAATAATAAAAAATTACCTATCAACATAACTATATGATTTTTTTTTAATAAATTTTAAATCCTAACCATCCACATACTTTATATACTTATTAAATATTATTAGTAAAGAAAAACTTATTTAAAACCCATAATCTAAAACAAGGGATGCCTATCAACATAACTAGCCATAAATGGTAATTTCTATAATGTTCCTTTGTGTTTTTTCTCAACTTCCTCTTCAGATCGGTGGCCTCGTACCAAGCTAGGAAATCCTTTGCGAGTTTTCTCAACTTCCTCTTCAGATTGGTTGCCTCGTACCAAGCTATCAATATATTAGTGCAAGGAATTAGTTTTTGAAAGCATGGGTTGAGCTTATAAGGGATATACAAATAAACAAGTTAACAAGCTAAGTGCAAAGTGCTAATAAAGAAGGTGAATGCCATTACAAGATAGAAAGTTTTAATTTTAAAATTTTTAATTATTTGAAAATAATATATTATAAAATTAAATTAAAATATTAAAGATAAGATTTTTATATATAAATATGATTGTATTAATTTAATATCTGTAACATAATTATTGTTAAAAAAAAATTAAAATTAAAGTCTCGATTGTAACATGTTATTTTTAAATATGATAAGATGAAAGGACATTTTAGATTATAAGAGAATTACAAATGTGTTATTTAATAATAACTTTTAATCATTGTTTTAAGAGTTAATTGTATGTATTCTTGAAAACATTTAAGAAATCATAATATGTTGTTAATGACATCAGGAGCTATAATCTAGGGGTGCGTATGCATATTCAAATGTATCTGCAAACATCAATAGTATATTAGACATCTTTGCATACCAATATTGATATCTATGACAATTGTTTTTTGCCAAAATCTTTCATTTTTAGGAATTTGATGTATTTAATTGTTAATAAGGCTACTTAACTTATTTTTTATTTACATTTATTGTATTGAATATTTAGAGTTATTATTTCTAAATTAAACTTCATTAGATCCATAAGCCTTAGTGATAGGTGATTATAAAGATAGTAACTTGGTGTTTAGAATAATTTGTATGCTTGTGTGACTAGTATGCTTTTTATATCCACCCACACTAATAATGGGACTATGGACCATAGAAATTGAGCATGCTCTATAAATAAACAAGGTGACTTGGTAGAGTTGAATTTTTGGAATTTGATGCATAAAAATAAGATAAGCTAGAAATAACCCCTAGACTCATTGACGCTTGAGTTCCATTAATTGATGTTATTCAATATCTACATAATTAATTTTGCAAACCTGTTTGTTTCTATGAGTGTAATTTCTTTTAATGAAACAAATTTCCAAGATGCATATTCCCCTCTTGACCGAAAAAGTTAATTGGTTAGTACATAAAATTGTATTTGTAACAAAAATATTGTTTGATTCTTTATTAGAGGCTACATATATAGTTTAAAAGTCATTTCATAGTATATCTTATTTTAAGTAATAACTTAAGATATTTAAAGTTAATAAGAAGGATAATTTCTCACTCAACTTAAAAATATTAAGTATCCATTTTAAAACTATATATTTATAAGAAAAAACTTACACTTACAAACTCCACTTGTGCTAAATTGTTAAAATATTCAAAATTTAAATTTACTTTATTACATTTACGATTAATTTACATGTCTTTGACATACTATCTAGGGTATGCCTAAATTACTTATTACTTGTTAAACCGCAACCCACTTGTGCTAAGTTATTTACATTTACTAATAATCCACATTTATTTAACAAACTATCTAGTGTATGGTTAAATTAGATACTAGAACATTCATATAAATTAAATGGTCGATAAACGTTCGTATGCATCAAAACAATTACCTCATCATATATCTCACATTGATAAGATTTTAAAATATAAAAAAAGAACTAAATTATAACTTTATTTTAGATAACTACTACTACAACTATTATTATTATTATTATTAAAAGAATTAATATTTGAGTTAAACATATATACATTTAAAAAAATATGTAACAAGATTCATAACCATAGAGATTCACCTTTACTTTACCATAGAGAAAAATATGTAACAATATTCATAACAATGGAGATTCACACTTACTTTACCATAGAGATTCTTAACTTGTAAATAGAATTTGTCACAATATCATGAGCCAATTACTAATACAAAATGCTCAAAAAACCATAACTCATGTTTATATGATACATGTTCATATGACAATTTTTTTTAATTATTCAATTTAATTAAAAGGGGAAAATGAGCATAACTATAATTGAAATAAATCACAACTTTTGATTTGTTACTACTACTAAGAACATTCTAGCATATTCCATGGAACTTAAATCTCTAACATCCACCTAATAATTATTGATAATGGAATAAAAATATACGAAGTCCTATTCCAAAATAGACAAGCCTATCAATGTAATTAGTTGTTAAACTACATTAGGTTATATGTACTTAAATAAATTGAATAGTTAGACTATCATATGGAGATCTTAAGTATTACCATTATTTATGGTCTTAACTTGCAAGTGAAGAGTCATGCCTTGGCACCTCAATGGGGGAATATGGTGTGCAACCATGGTGATCCAGGTCTGGGTGTGATGAAGGACCCTTCCAAGACCTTTTACTTTCGTGATGTGTTAAAATTGCTTTTTAAAAGAACATTAACGAATACATCTGCATGATGTAAAGAAGAGGAACATAACAATCATCAACACATGAAAACATAAGCGTTGATAACGGAGTTCATCCAGGAGGGACTACGTCTCCAGGCCCCAATGTCAAGATGGTGTAGGCCGTTGCATTAAGTGTTGTCAATAATGGTGATGTACACAAGAGATGATGTCTCGATCATACAAGGAAAAATGCCCTCATGCAGTAGTGGCTCTAAGAGATGTTCCAAAACTAGAACTCTCAATCAAACTCCTATTAGTATGATACAAAAACATGCATGGTGAGCATCCCGCCAACATGGCACAAAAGGGATGTCAAAACAAAACACATGCATGACGACAACATGAGTATCCCAACAACATACAATAAGGGATCTCAAAGCATAACGTGATGAGTTATGACAACAAGTACATCACATAAAATATTTCACATCAAATCAAGCAAGGAATCATGACAACATGTAATAAACAAGATCCTGCATCAACATCAATCAAGGATCTGTGCAACATAATGTGGAAAGAATAAGTACATGAACACATCATATACTTCACAACCAAGGGCCATCTAAAGAAGTGGATGTCACACTGCTGAAGCTGCTCGAACCATTGCTCTCAAGGCATCGATCACATGAAGATGGCTACTCGCACATGAATGTGGACATCTGCACTGCACTTATAAAAGTGACTAGAAGAAGAAATAAGAGAATAATAAATCTGAATACACCATCAGATTTGTGGCATCGAGTAGTACTGAATTGACTATCCAAAATTCAAATTCTGAGAAGTTGAGAATTCTGGGCTCAAGGAATCTTCTAGATTCCCCTAGGATTCTCAAAGATTCCGCTCCATGGATGGATTGCAAATCTACAACTCAAATGGCGAATATGATCTTGCCATTGCGATCCCTACGAAAAACCATGAAAAACAAGTATAAACTTGACTATATTCTAAAATGTCAAAATTTTACCTCCTTGGGAAAATTTCATGGCTCATGGTTCTGCTCCCTGTTTTTGCTAAAATCATGGTTCCACGTGCATTCTAGAAATGACTGGAAAATGCAGACCTCTAATGAAGAAACTAACAACACCATTGTGTTCGTGGCGATGACAGGTGTAAAAACCATATAAAATTTGTTAAATTCTTACAAAGTGAGAATTTTGCCCTCCTACAAAATTCATGGTTCATGCATTAAAATATCAATTAATCTATCTTCTGCCTTGAAATCCATGCCTACAGTCTCTCTCCTCCTTGAACTGCATGCAAGGGCAAAAATGATTGTTTTAATAGTAAAACCTTGGGCGGATTCACCAAGGTAAGTGGTTGGCGCATTGGTAAAGGAGGCATATGGTTAAGGAGAGGTCAGGGGATCAAATCCCGCCATCTCTGCATATAACACTTTTATAACCAACAATGCATTTGAAATAGGGTGGCCTACCCCTTAAACCCCACATTATTACCTTATCGGTGCACCCTTAACTACTGTTGGTGCAAAAATCGGTGATTGGCTTATCAAATCGGCGATCAATACAGGCGTTGGTGCGTTCATCAGCGTGATTTTCGGGACTTCGCCGATATCCATATCGACGATCGCATTTATCGGCAGTGGGTGCTATGTGTTAATCGACGAGATATTTGGGTTTTCGCCGATATTGTTATCGGCGATATTATAATCGGCGGCATATAACATATACGGTTATGCAAAATATATCTATCTATCTATCTATATATATATATTGGTTGCGACCGCTGGGGTTTTGGGCCGGGTCCATCGCCGATGGCCCGCGCCCGCTCCTTAATACATTGTTTTAAACAACATATATATATTATAATTATATATATATATAATATATATTATATTATATATAGATAGATAGATATGGTCGGACCTATATGCGAAATATGTGGAGGAGGGTTCAACGGAGGTTATTGTCGCCAATACCGAAACCATAGTATTGTTTGCTATTTGCGATAAGAGGGTTGTTAAAGGGTCTGGCGGGGGTTATGGTTGCCAACTCGACACCATAGATAATGCGATTTGGGATTTGGGTCGGCGGGAGGTTGTGGCCCGTCGGCCTTATAATAATTATTGATTTCATATAGTTATATTAATAACTATATATATCAATTTTATTACATGGTTATTTACAACCAATGTAAAAGAAAAGATTTTTTGTCCCTTAATCAGGTTTAGGAGACAAATGAAAGAATGCCAACTATCGAAGGCTGATGGGCTGCCATGTGGGTCCCACTTGCTTACTAGGATGCCATGTGGCACATTGTGGCCCCACTTTCTTCTGTCATGTCAAACTTTGAAGAGCTCTCTCTTTCACATATGAGCTTGGTTTGATGAGCCGTTCACACCACCATGATCAAGACGACGAGGTCTTCGATCTGGGCTTGGTCCGAGCATAATCTAAGCACTTTGATTTTTGAGCCATCTTTGTCTTATGTGTCTCTCTAGAGCCACCTAGATCACATGGTCAGAGCCAAGGCATGTCATCCGCTAACTAGCTCATTCCTATGCATTAACACCTTGATGGGGGAATGAGCTGGTTATCAGACGACGTGCCTTGGCTCCTAGCCATGATCGCCACCAATATGTCCCCCTCAAGTCAATCATTAACTCCATGCTTCTAATCACCAAGATCCCACCCTTCATGGTATATTGTATCGAATGTAAGTGTGTGACAGAGGTCTCTAGAATGAATGTAGGGTATCCATAACCATTCTCCTCGACAAGCGTGCCATTCTCGTTTAGGAAACCACTCCCTGACTATTTCTCTACGCTATCATGATTTTTGGTAGCAATTTCTCCATTTTCAAATTGATGTTGGGATGTCTCCCTTAGGATTTTCTCTCACCCTTGCTAGCGTTGGAATTAGAAGAGGAACATTCAGTTGTGTTCTCTAGTTAGCTAACACTTCACTAATAAGGATCAACTCATTAAGCAACCTGCATTTCTACTAGTCATTGGTCCTCAATAACATCTATCATGTGTGTATTTTTCTTCCTCCAGCTGTCATGACCAACGAAAGACTTCATCGAAGAAGAGGCAGAGGAGGAAGGGGGAATGTTCATGGTGCTAAGGCATGCTACAAAGAGGCGGTGTTTGCTTATAGCTATCAAACTCATATGCCCCTAAACACTTAGGTTGAGATTAAGGAGATAGAGGAATACGTTCGACACGAAATATAGGGCACTCTGGACCAGGAAGTGATGGATGGACTAGAAACTTAGATCCGAGACATGGCCTACCACCAAGGACCACCTAAATCATTACTCATGTATGATTGATTAATACTAGCATATAAAACTCCTCATGAGTAATATCTTAGTTGATAGGCAGGAGTCTAGGGACAATGTTATGCATAAATTGGATGAGTTGAAGGAGCTTCTTCTTGACATGGAAGGAATGTTTTATGATCTCAAACTAAGCATGCCTCCTAGCCCATCAACACAACCCTCTTGCAAGCAGACCAACCATCTTATTTACTTGGATACCTCTCTGTTTACTTGATAGTCAAGTTTTTGTTTATAATTATGGTATAATGCTTGGTATTTCAGTTTTTACAATCAACATTTTCACCGTACTTTTGGTTAGCTCCATTCTATTATGGGTAGGCATGCTAATTTTGTTATAGAGTTATCATGTTATTTTCAAGGCTTTAAACTCTCAGTTAGTTTTCCCACTTATGGGACAACCTCTACTTGTCTTTGTTTTGGGGTATTTTGGAGTGTGATAGAGACCCATCATCAATAATTTTATCCTAATGATGGGTCCTTATTTGGAATTGAAACACTAATCAAATGACGAAAACAAATTCTTCAAATTTTGATCACCACAGAAACCTATAAACAAAGATTATTCAATATTTAATCTAATTGTGAGTGGTAGCCCATAGAAAAATAACCTCTTAAATATTTTGTACTCTTTATGATTTAACAATAAAGTCTTAACTTAAAAAAAAACATACCATATTCTTAAGTTTTTCTCTAATAAAATTAATAACCCATAAATAAAAAGAATAATGTGAATTGGTAAATCTCTATTTGAATTTCAAAATTTAATAATATTTTACTAAATTTAAAAAAATAATTTTTAACGAAATCTTTAAGTTTAAACATTCATTAAAACTCTCTAAAATTTTATATTTAAACTTTCTAGAATTTTACTCAACTATGTATGAGTTTTTTTTCAAAATTATTTAATTTATGTGCACACAAAATTATTTTAATCCTAGGCTCATCCTTTTATAACTCAAAAAGAAATGGTAAAAAACCTTTGTGCTTTTAATATTATAAATCGAATTATATGAATAAACTCCTTATATTGAGAAATAGTACGTAGATTACTTGAGAGGTTATTCGTTTTAATGGTCATTTCAATTAGAATGTTTTTCATTGTGAATTTAGTATGCCACGTAGATAGAATCCCATTTTTGAAATACTTTT
Source organism: Pinus taeda (assembly GCA_000404065.3). Taxonomy (NCBI): domain Eukaryota; kingdom Viridiplantae; phylum Streptophyta; class Pinopsida; order Pinales; family Pinaceae; genus Pinus; species Pinus taeda. The sequence continues at coordinate 199,344 of APFE030849314.1, read as the reverse complement.
GTTTGAAATTATCTTTATTATTACAAATTATTGGATTAATTACTCATTTATGACTTTTTATTATAAATATCATATCATAATATATAATATCAACTTTCCATTCTCCATATATTTATATAATCAATTATAATTTATTTAATCATAAAGAATTTAAAACATCACATTTTTGTATTTTAAATAAGTAACATTATATTTACATCAGAGAATATATCAAACATGTAGACCATAAATTGGCTAGAAATATACAAAGAAAAACAATTTCAAAATTTCTACCCAACAATATAAAACCAAATGATTGTCTTGCCACTGCATGAAGCATATAAAAAAATACAGAATGACAATAGCATCTTGAGATCAAGCCCATAGTAGTCATAGTGAGCGATACCAAATAAACTCCACAAAGAAATAGAGACAATAACATATTATAGGCGCAGAACAGAAACAAAATATGCCACCAAAATTTAAGACATCACATTCTTTCACTATATCCTAAAATACAATTTTTAAAATATCATTTTCAGAGATAGAATCACTATATTTTTCAGTCTGAACGAACAATAATTTTGCCTATAAAACAATAAAATTTTGAATTTCCGTAAATTTTTGAAAATCTGAATTAAGATTGTCGCACTTCAAGATTTTGGATGCTCCGTTGATTCTTGATGGTGTTAAGTCTATTTCAACCATAAAAACAATTTAAAAACTCCTATAATCAGATTTCCTGAAAAAAAATTCATTGGATTCTGAACAAAAATATACTTATCAACATAAAAATATATTTTTAAATGTATAAATAAATTCAAACACTTAATTTTTTTTTTAATAATTTAAATTATACAAATTAGATAACTCAAATTAAAAAAATATAAAATTGAAATATATATATATATATAACATCGAATATTTAACGTACACTTTATATCATATGAATTTATGTCTACAAACATTATGCTATGCCACGTCATAATCATTATTGTGTTATGCAAGACCCATCAAATTTCTATCATGTTCTTACTTTATGACATTACTCATAATTGTTAATGAAATGAAATGATATTTTAAAGTCCACGAGACTAAAAATAGTCTCTGAAACCATTAGTTCCCTGCTTTTCACTTTTTGCAATTCAATCCTTTTCCGATTCAAATTGATGATGAGCTGACCCAACCTCCAACAATCCCCTCGTTAAAAAGACAATGCCAAGAAACTGATGCTAATATGTTCTCATAACTTTCTGTGATGTTTTTGAATGCATCACATTCCAAAATGAAATGTTTTTTCGATTCCACAGCCCCAGACGTACAAAATGTACATACCCGTTCTTCGCAAGCTTCTTTAAGCCTTTTCCACTGTCCTGTTTCACACCGAAGTTGATGTGGGTTGGTCCTTAGTCGAGCAATAAGAACCTTTGCCCTCCACAAAATGCTAACTCCAAGGAACTCTTTTTGTTGTAGATCACACGTAGGGTTGAATTCCTCAATGTAATATTTCTTCTTTCTACCCAACTCTTTTCCCCATACCTTTTTACAAAACTTCTCCATAACAAAACCCTTTAGCTCCTTGCTATTTGTGGGACATGCATTGATGTAGATATTCCATTTTTGCATCCATGTGTAGTTTTGTTTCATCCATGTTTTATTTCTTTCACTCATGCCTTCATTGAAGATAACATTAGGCCATCTACCTACTCTCATTTGCTCAATTCTTTTTAGATATCTTATGAGTTGCACCATAGCAATTGCTTCAATAGTGAATTGATTGAAAACATCATGATATTTTATGCGGATTATTTCAATTTATTGTCACACATGTCCACATAATTGGTGCAATTAATTGCTTTATTTTTTAACATTTAATTAAATCAATCATATCAAATCACGCTTAAATTTTTAAAAATATATCATTATTTTAAATTATAATTTAGAGAATTTTATATGTTGTGATGGTGGTCGTGGATTAGTGTATTTTATTAAATTGGGCCAATAGACATGAAAAATTAAATGATATCATCTATATAAAAATCAAAAGCATTTCCACATTCAAAAAATTCTATCCATTAAATATTTAAACTTTAGAAATTTATCTATAATTTTATTACGAGTTGTCTTTAGTGTGATTTTTGGAAGCTTTTCTGATCTAAGTTCTCTAAAATCCAAGAGTAATTGATTGAAATCACAAGCTTGATTGGTAATCCTTGCACAATAAAAATGCTCTAGGGGTTTTTTAGGGTGTTTAACCCATATACACAGTCAAAAAATTAGTTTAAATAACACAAATCAAGATTTCACCTCAAAATTTTCAATCGGATTCCAACACCGGAAACTCCAAAAAGTCACACTAAAGGCAACTCCATTTTATTATTTCTCCTACCCCATACTTATCAACTTCACCCTCCGCCATTAATCTTCGCACAGCTCTCTCCACCTCACCTTTTCGCTACGCCATCACTCGTATTAATCTCCACAATCACTTTTTCCATCGCAAAAGCAAAGACACGTTGTTTAATTATTTAATTTTTTTCGTTCAAATTCAGTGAAACAATTTCGTGGTTCTCATATTATTTGTTATTAAAATTATGTTTTAAATTCATAAATAAATTAAACACTTTACAAATATATACTAGCATAATCACATTTGATTAATTAAATATGGTTGATATACACCTAAAGCTTCATTGATAAATATATAATAATAAATAATATTAAAAATTAATAATAATAAATTATAAATAATAGTTAGTGGTTTAATAATAATAATAATAATTATTATTATTATTATTAAATTTTTAATAATTATTATTAATTAAATAATAATTAAATATTATTAGTATTAATTAATTAATCATTATAATAATTATAATAATAATTAAATAATTACTATTAATAATTATTAATAATTAATTAATTGTTAATTTCGACATTGGATCATGGTTGGTTTTCTTATGGAGATAATCTTTGTCATAATGTGACATTGGACCATGGTTGACCATGATTGATTTTCATATTAAGAAAAGCCTATTATAAACCCAAGATATATAAACCCTAAAATAAACATGGTTCACCACAAATGATTTTCATATTGACACAATCTTTGTCACAATGCGACATTGGACTATGGTTGACCATGATTGATTTTCATATCGAGACAACCTTTGGCACAATGCGATGTTGCATAATGGTTGGTCATGGTTTACCATGGTTGATTTTCATATAGAAACAAACTTTGTCACAATGCGACGTTGGACCATGGTTGATAATGGATGACCATGGTTGTCATAATGTTGAGAATAATATTAAACCAAAGGGATCAATATTGTAAACCCAAGGTATATAAATGATAAGATAAATAGTATAAACCCAAGGGAATAATAAACCCAACGGATTAATATTAAAAACCTAAGGGATTATAAACACAAGGGAATAATATTAAACCCAAGGGATAAATATTATAAACCCGAGGCATATAAACCTTAAGACAAATATTAAAGAACCTAAAATAAACATGGTTGACCGTGGTTGACCACAGATGAATTTCATATTGACACAATTTTTGTCACAATGTGATGTTGGACTATGGTTGACCATGATTGATTTTCATATTGCGACAACCTTTGGCACAATACGACATTAGATAATGGTTGACCATGGTTGATTTTCATATTGAGACAATCTTTGTCATAATGTGACGTTGGACCAAGAGACAATCTTTGTCACAATGTAACCATGGTTATTGACCATGGTTGACCAGAATAAACCCTAGGGATAAAAATTATAAACCCAGGATATATAAACCCTAAAATAATCATGTTTGACCATGGTTGAGACAATCCTTGTCATAATGTGACATTGGACCATGACTGACCATGCCGCACCATGATTGATTTTCATATCAAGACAATCTTTGTTACAATGCGATGTTGGACCATGATTGATTTTCATATTGAGACAATCTTCGTCACAATGTGACAATTGATCATGATTGACCATGGTTGGCTATGATTGACCATGGTTGACCATGATTGATATTATAAACCCAAGGGAATAATAAACCCAAGGGATTGATCTTATAAATCAAAGGGAATAATAAACTCAATGGATTAATATTAAAACCCCAAGAGAGTATGAACCCAAGGGAATAATACTAAACCTAAGGGACAAATATTATAAATGCAAGGTATATAAAGCCTAAGATAAATATTATAGACGCTAAAATAAACATTGTTGACAATGGTTGACCATGGTTGATTTTCATATTGAGACAATCCTTGTTGACCATGGTTGGCTATGATTGACCATGGTTGACCATGATTGATATTATAAACCTAAGGGAATAATAAACCCCAAGACATTGATATTATAAACCCAAGGGATTAATACTAAAACCCAAAGGAATTATGAACCGAAGGGAATAATATTAAACCCAAGGGACACATTATAAACCCAAATTATATAAACCCTAAGATAAATATTATAAACACTAAAATAGACATCATTGACAATGGTTGACAATGATTGATTTTCATATTGAGACAATCCTTGTCACAATGCGACGTTGGACCATGGTTGACCAAGCTTAACCATGGTTGATTTTCATATCAACACAATCTTTGTGACAATGCAACCTTCAACCTTTCACCAAGGTTGACCATGATTTACCATGGTTGATGATGATTATCATATGGAGATAATCTTTGTCATAATGCGACGTAAACTATAAACCCAAGGTATATAAATTCTGAGATAAATATTATAAACTCTAAAATAAACATGGTTGACCATGGTTGATTTCCATATTGAGACAATCCTTGTCACAATGTGACGTTGGACCATGGTTGACCATGATTGATTTTCATGTCGAGACAATCTATCACAATGCGACATTGGACTATGGTTGATTTTCTTATTGAGACAATCATTATCACAATGCGACATTCAACCATGGTTGACCATGGTTGGCTATGATTAACCATGGTTGACCATGATTGATAAAAGGGAATAATAAACCCAAAGAATTGATATTATAAACCCAAGGGAGTAATAAACCTAAGGGATTAATACTAAAACCCCAAGGGATTATGAACCCAAGGGAATATATTAAAACCAAGGGACAAATATTATAAACTGAAAGTATATAAACCCTAAAATAAATATTATAAACTGTAAGATAAACATGGTTGACAATGGTTGATTTTCATATTGAGACAATCCTTGTCAAAATGCGACGTTGGACCATGGTTGACCATGCTTAACCATGATTGATTTTCATACCAACACAATCTTTCTGACAGTGTGACGCTCAACCATGGTTGATCATCATTGACCATGGATGACCATGTTTGATTTTGTAAAACATGGTTGACCATAGTTGGCCATTGTTGACCATCGCTGACGATGATTGATTTTCATATTGATATAATCTTTTGTCACAATGCGATGTTGGACCATGGTTGACCATGATTGATTTTATAAAACATGATTAACCACGGTTAAGCATGGTTGAATAATATTAAACCCAAGGGAATAATATTATAAATCCAAGGTATCTAAACAATCATTTTCATAATGTGACATTGGACCATGGTTGACCACCATTGATTTTATAAAACATGGTTGACCATGGTTGTTTTATATTAAACCCAAGGGACTAATATTATAAACCCAAGGTATATAAAACCTAAGATAAATATTATAAACACTAAAATAAACATGGTTGACTATGGTTGATTTTCATATTTAGGCAATCCTTGTTACAATGTGACATTGGACCATGCTTGACCATGACTGATTTTCAAATCTACAAAATATTTGTCACAATGCGACATTGGACCATGCTTGACCATGGTTGATTCTTATATTGAGACAATGTTTGTCACAATGCGGCATTGTACCATGGTTTTCCATGATCGATATTATAAACCAAAGGGAATAATAAACCCTAGGGATTAATATTAAAAGCCTAAGGCATATAAACCCTAAAAAAATTAAACATGGTTGACAATGTTTGACAATGATTGATATTATAAACCCAAGGGAATAATAAACCCTAGGGATAAATACTAAAAACGCAAGGGACTATAAACCTAAGTGAATAATATTAAACCTTATGAATATGATCCCTTAGATTAATAAACTCAAGGGATTAATATTATAAACCCAAAGTATAAATATTATAAATCCAAAGTATATAAACCATAAAATAAATATTATAAACCCTGAAATAAACATGGCTAACCATGGTTGAATTCCATATTAAGACACTCCTTGTCATAATGTGATGTTGGACCATGGTTGACCATCCTTGATCATGATGGAATAAACCCAAGGGAATAATATTAAACCCAAGGAATAAATATTATAAAACCAAGGTATATAAAACCTAAGATAAATATTATAAACCCTAAAATAAACATGGTTAACCATAATTGACCATGGTTGATTTTCATATTGACACAATCTTTGTCACAATACGACATTGGACTATGTTTGACCATGATTGATTTTTATATTGAGACAACATTTATCACAATGTGAAATTGGACAATGGTTGACCATGGTCGATTTTCATATTGAGACAATATTTGTCACAGTGTGACATTGGACCATGGTTGACCATGTTCATCACAATGTGACGTTGAACCAAGAGACAATCTTTGCCACAATGGTCGACCATAGTTGATTTTGATATTGACACAATCTTTGTCAGAATGAGACGTTGGACTATGGTTAACTATGATTGGTTTTCATATTGAGACAACCTTTGTCACAATGCGATGTTGGACAATGGTTGACCATGATTAACCATGGTTGAACATAGTTTATTTTGATATTGACACAATCTTTGTCAGAATGCGACGACGTTGGACTATGGTTGACCATGATTGGTTTTCATATTGAGACAACATTTGTCACAATACAATGTTGGACAATGGTTGGCCATGATTAACATATGCGGAAGACATCATTTTTTATCATTTATATGCCAATTAACTTGTATAAATGAGACCAATCAACATAATTTAATATTAATATTAATATTATTTATATTAAAAACATTAGTATAATCATATTAAACATTTATATTAATATTAATATTAACTTTAACATTAACTTTAATGTTAATATTTAATGTTTAACTTTAATATTTATTAATATTAAACTTACCATTAAAATTAATATATGATTGATGAATGAAGACACGTGTCTGGTTCAGGCACTGTCATCTGGAAGTGTAAACATTGTGGGGTCTGAAGATGACATTTTTGGTAGCGAACGGGCATGGGGCAGACTCATCCATTCTGCCTCCCCAAAAGACCTGGCCAAGTGTTAGTCATACATTTTTTAAATTTTCATGAACTTTGAGATTCGACAGATGGTTAATAACTTTCGAATTATGCCAAATCTTAAATAATTTACCATGTGCTCGCCTTCACGTACATACTGATTTTCCTTGTAGCAGCAACAACAGTGGATTGTTCTAGGGATTTTGTGATCTCGTTCAAAATGGGTGTGTGAGGATCGCCATAATCCAAAAGTTTCAATAAGTTATGTCGCCAGAGGCTGCATTTGAATTCGAAGTAAATATATATTGTATTAGAAATGTAACTTTACATCAATTTGTAAAGCTTGACAAATATGGTCAAACTTTTATATTACATGTTACAAGGAACAAACATGGTTTTCTCATTTCATAGCTGGTGTTTTATAACTTTTAAATATTTATCAAGTATTCTATAGACATATTTTTTCTGCAACTGCAATATATATTAGACAATGTACTCTTTTGGTTTTTCTCTGAAGATATGGTTCTATTACCGGTTTGTCTACCTATCAATGGAGGGACTGTGTTCTAATATCAGTGGATTTTTAATCATATAAATAAAATTTGTGGAAAATGACACACTTGTACTCTTCGTTGTATTGCAAAATGCCAGATTGGCGAGCTTTCGGTGTTGAATGGCTCCTAATCGCGAAAAAGAGATTGAAGCTTCTCATTGATTTCGATCTTACGCCAGAAAATAATTGACAGGAATGGGATTTCTGCACTTTGCTGGCATTTGGATTTTCTGCAGGAAAATCATATTCTGCGATGTCAGGGACTAATGGGATTTTCACGAGCGATCCATTTTGGAGAGCTGACTTCTCAATCCACACCGTCATGTGTTTAAAGAATCAATGAACAGTAAATTGTAACAGTGTTATGAAAAATTATGTAATAGAAATTAATAAAGGTAAAAAGTAAGACGACGGGTAAGAGACACTTATTTCAAGTTAAATGTTGGACAAAGATATTTTAGTAGGCAGCATCACTAGATGTGTGTTTTTAGCTAAAAAATTGGCAAAAGCTAAGACAAAAGCATTAAGAGACAAAAATGCATTTTTGGCACATTTATTTATGAAAATAAAGTAAATTAATACAAAAGTAAGGTGAAAGGTTACAGGTTGTATGTGAAGAGGAAAATGAAAGAAAATAATGGAAAATGAAAAAAATAGAAGCCTCATTCATAAAAAGGCTTTTGAAGATCAATGTAATCTTTTGTCAGTTCAAGTTTGGAGTTCTCTCATTATTCTCTCTCTCACTCTTCGTCACTTAAAGTTTTCTTGGAGCACTCTAACTTTGAAGCAAGGAAGGAAAATAAAGAAAAGGGAAAAGAAGGAAAGCAAGGATCAAGGAAAGGAAACCAGGATCAAAAAGCTTCAGCGGGAATACTTGCAGGTAACCTTTTGCATGTGTAATTTCCTCGCTGGTTTGGACATGCATGGCTTTGCATGTTGGTGTATGGTTCTCTTGTTGTTGGTGGCATGGTTTTGTCAGTTATGACAGTGGCTTTCAACTTAGCTTTGTCTTTTTCCGGATGTTATGGTATGTTGGGATGTTTATCTTAGTTTTAAATTTTGGTTTTCCGAATGGATTTTGGAATCTGGGGCAGAGGTGGTCTCAAGTTTCATTCTCAAAGGCCTAGGAATCCCTTCACTAGTTTTGGCGGAATACACAGTAAAGCCTAAGGGAAAAGTCTTGGTTTAGGGCCTAGTGATCCAAGTTTGGATTGCGGTAAAACCTGAGAGATTGGTCTTGGTTTAAGGCCTAGTGATCCAAAATGAGATTGCGGTAAAGCTTGAGAGACAAAGAGATGAAAAATTTCTCAAGGATAGTGATGGATTTCGGATGGCATTCCAAGTTTAGTTTGGTTCGGTTGTGATCAGAGCACCGGTTTTGGTGTGATTGCGGTTTGATAAGGATGGAGATAGTTTAACCTTTGGATTCCCTTGGTTGTTCATAGATTTGTTGTTTTATGAGATTCCAAATGCATGCTTGGAATATGGCATGGGGGTGACTGGCTGAAAGAGAGATTTGGTTCAACCATGTCTATGGTCGGGTGGTACACGAAAATCCCAAACCTAGTCAGATTTGCCTATCATTAATAAAAGATAAATTCTCTTATTTTTGCACTGGTTTATATGTGGATTTAATGGTTTTCATATCTCTGATATTTATATGGTTTTATGCTAGCTATAAGCATGGTTAAATGACTGGTTCATGTCATGGTTATTTCATGTATTTACTTGTAATTGTTAAATGGATGGATATAGGACCTAATTGATGATATAATAGTTCAACGGAGGAGGTGATCCTTCTAGGTATGTTTCATAAGTTCTTTCAGACATTTATGCTCTTTCTTGTATTGTAGACTTGTAGGTTGCATTGATGGCAAGTGTTCGACAAAATGTTAATCCCATTTAGGGATGCTCAAGCCTAGTCCTGAGGTTGATTTTTTATTTTTTATTTTATATTGTCATCATGTCTTTGATGGATTTGCAAAGTTATAACAAGTTCTGAGCAGAGGTCGGGATTCTGGGCTAGAAAAGTGGCTCAAATCTCAGGGACGCTGACACAAGTCTACTGAAAAAAGTCCAGGGACACTAACACATAGGCCTGTGAGATCAACTTTGGCTTCTGGTCGTTGTCTTGCCTATAGCATGGGAGCGACCAGGGGTTAAAAGGCTTAAATCATCAGTGGAACTCAAAGACATGATGTCTGAGTGGCTGACACATCTCATGGGGGTGTTGTTGCTAATGTGGATGGGTTTGTTTGATATGTTCCATCGGTTCCATTTCCTTAAGGTCACCAAGGAAGTTGAATCCATTATAGTAGCCTCTCTCGTGGCATGTTTAGCTCGGCTAGTCAATTGCTTGGGTGGACCTAGGAGGAGGGGGTGTTACATTAATGATAAGTCGACATAATTAGAAGTTTCAATCAACAACATAGGGCAAATGTAGAAACAATCTTTGGAAACCAAGGGACTTTAAAAGATGTTGAGTAAACGATCCATTACCTCCTACACCATGTGTTGTATAAATCTTGGTTGTAACCACTGTCATCATTGTGAATGCGAGCACTGATGGAAGATAAACTAGAATGACACGATCATGCGCTACATAATGATTTTAATTAAATAAAAAAATATATTTTCAATTCATCAATGATGAGTTCGCTTGAAATTTCATTCGTTCTTTGAGACTTAGAAGAAGCATATTCGTTTCAGAGTCATTAGCAGTTGTAGATATATTAAAAAAATAAAGTCAATGACAGTACATCCACCTAAGATGAATATAGGGAAGCCTTTGTTGGAGACATGATTGCCGTTACACCAAAACCCGCAGGTGTTAGTAAATAAACATCGCTAGATTTAATCACATGACACGAAACACATGGGGAGCATTGGATCATCTTTCTACACCGTCATTAACGGGAGCACAACAATCTCCCATTAACGGAGAGCACAACAATCTCCCCCCGACAATGCGAACCAGGTGTGTTTCGAACTCGAAACCTTTGGCTCTGATACCACTTGTTGGAGACACGATTGCCGTTACACCAAAACTCGTAGGTGTTAGTAAACAGACACATTGCTAGATTTAAACACATGCTGTGAAACACACGAAGAGCGTTGGATCATCTTTCAACATCGCCATTAACAGTGAGCACAACCGCCTTTGGCTAAAAAAAACTTAAATGATAGAAAATTCACAAAAAAAAAGGAAGCGTTGGCTCGTTGGTCGAATTGCGGCAGTAAAGCAATCATTAGAACACCGGTTACCACAATTTGGATAGTCGTAATCCATCCACATTGCATAATAAAAGATCTGGTTGCTTTGGAAGCCAAAATTGCTGCCTGTGGTGCATCCACATTACTTAATAAAAGCCTCGATCGCTTCGCAAGCCAGAATCACTGCATGTGGTATTTGGAAGCGCAGTATTCAAAAGTGCTCTAAGCTCGATAAAAATAAGAAAATAAAATTTAATTTGTAATTTTATTTTTATTAACAAAATTAATAATAATGTTTTAAATAAAAAAAAATAAAATTATTATATATATATATATAGATGTGTGTAAGTTACAATGTAGTGACTATATGTTTTGAATTAGTATATCAAAATTTTGTGAGTTTTATGGAAAATAATAATTAAAGACATTTTTATGAAAATTGATTTCCAATTTCAAAACATATATGTATATCGTTAGATTTGAGACTTTTGTGATTCATAATGTTGATATCAGTGTTTCGGATTAATCACATCGCTGGAATTTGGTCGACGTTTCGAAGCAGCGAATGTAATAGGACTAAAAACGAATCACATTAACTGGTTCGAAATATCGACCAAATCTTAACGATGTGATTAATCCGAAAAAATAATACCAATATATACATATCCTCATAATTAATATATAATATACACTTTTTAAAAAATTCCAATTTCAAAATATATGTGTATCCTCATAATTTTAATGAAAAAGGACACACGACCTCTCCATAACTATTTTTAATGAAAAAGGGCTCACCACCTTTCCATCGTGTAATGAAAATGGCCACACCACCTTTCCAAGTAACTATATAACTATAATACACACACATTTAGCATAGCAAGGTCCCTCAAGCGTTGCATCCAATCGTCATGTACGTACCATGTAACTGGCTAGTTCAGGTTGACTTATGGATTAAGCCAAACAGTCCACGAGCTGCTCCTATTCGATTCCATTCTGTATTGTTAATTATGCTCAATACCCAGTAGGAGCAGCGAGTGGAAATTCATTAAAGATATTGGAGAGAATGGCGGTGGTAACAAGAGTAACAGCCCCAGTGTGGTGGGACAGGGAGAAGTGCCCCTTGTCGCCTTCTTTTGAGGAATGCAAGGATGTTGCAGAGCTGAAACAAGTCAAACAAAGATGCCATCTGGCTTTCCCACTTAAAAGTAATAAAGAAAGCAGTCACAAACCTTCACTAGATGTGACCAATGCAAATCTAAATCCAAAATTTACACCCAACCCAAAACTCAAACTAAAAGCTTCAGTGGATGAATTTACTGAATTTATAAATCACATGTTGCTGGCGGGCGAATTCTCCGAGGGTTTCCTTATATGTACGAGACTTTGATGGAATGAAAAGGGTGTTGAGTGTTTGGGCATCTTCTAGGTGACTCATCTGGAGAGCTTCTTTTTCATCTCATATTCTGTCTTTTTCTGTTCTTAATAATTTGCTTTTTATATTAAAAATATGTTATGGATATATTTTTCAATTATTTCTCCATTGAAACATTAACTGACATTGTTGAGACCGTTTGGCGTGAAACTGAGAGTTGGACTTAGAATGTTGAAACATGACCTGCTCAGAAAGGTATACATTGAACATGTATCTCAGTATCCTATTCTAATGTTATTTTTGGGTGTGACATGTTCATATAATGTAGCATATTTAATTCCTCATACTTCCCTACTGTTGTCAGCAGTATTACTCCTTTTTTCTCTATCTTCTTTGTTATTTTGTTCAATTTTCTTTTTTTATGCTCTCGTCATTTACATGTTAGTGTCAAATATTGTTTCCCACATTAGTGCCTCATTAGTGTCTTCTTCACTCATGCCCATACTTGTTGCACTCAACCATTCTCTTCAATATTCTTTGTCGGTGCCTCTCTAATGTCACCACCTCTTGTGTTGTAGCTTCATTGGTATTTTTTGACACCTAATCTTTCGGGATTGGACAAATATATTGTAAATATGTAAATACAAAATAAGAAGACAAAGAGACCTTGAAATGTGAATCCCACGGGTCTCTCTCTCCTATTTATATATATTAATGTTCTTCTTAATAGAATTTTCAATTTTGTGAAGTCACCACATCCCTAGCGTGAGAGTATTGATAATTTCAAATCTCACCTTCATTTTACCTTCACAAGTTTTCACATGTGTTGTACCTTAGATAGCACTATGTTGGCATTAATGCATGTTACCTCCATAGGTATTTCATGAAATTCATTTCATTTGATCATTGGTTACAAAAAAAAAGGATAAGGTCATGAGGAGCTACGATTCCACAAAACAGGCAAGCAAGTGAGTTGGACAAGGTCCTTAGGGGCTATGATTCGATAAAAGAGACAAGCGAGTTGGACAAGTTCATGAGAGTCTATTATTCCAGAAAAGAGGTAAGCAAGTGAGTTGGACAAGGTCACGAGGGGCTATGATTCCAGAAAAGAGGAAAGCAAGTGGGTTTAAGGGGGTTTAATGGGCTAAAAGAAAAATTATAATATCATATTACATGTCTAATGTCTTCACTTATGTCATCCTATGTCAAAGCCACATTAGATTTAGTGGGGGGAATTTTCTCTAGTGTATTAATTGGGAGCCATGTTGTGAGTCGGGAACATGCATACATATTACATGGTTTTTATTTGGTGCTTGAGAATTCTCGATCATTTGTCAAATATTGAACGAGGGGAATTTTCCAAGTTCCAAGAAACCATGCCATGGTTATACTTCATTACAGAAAGTGGACTTGTGTGGAAGTTTTGCCAGTATGGATGAGAAATTTATGGCATTAAGAATCAGTGACAATTGAAAATCCAATTTTTCTTAGTAATGAGATTTCCTAACTAGTTTGTATTGAATCCTACAAAAAGATGGCATAGTCCAAGGGATTGTGTTGTAGAGAATGAGATCCCCTTCATTAGCTAGTTTATGCTAAAGAGTAAAGAGATTTAGTTGAGATTGTTACTAAAGTCAACACGCTATGGTAACTTGGGAATTCAATTTTTTTGTGTGTGGTGATTAGAGTCTATCCTCGTGGAATCATAACCCTAGCTCGAGGGATTCCTATTGGAAAAATATCAAGTGCAATAATGCCTATTGTAGGTTGGAGTGTCTGACATCACAAACAATATGTGCCTTATTTACATAAAAGGATAATTGTTATGGTCCACTGCGTTTACCATGAGTTAATGTTTTGCAAGATATGTATTTAAATGTTGTTGCATTGAATAAATATTATGTATTTATAGTCATGAATTATTTAGTGATTCATATGAGTTTTCTTGTCATATTGCGTGTAGTCATTATAATGCAAGGTAAAGAATAATATAGTACAAGTGTCAGATCATCAAGTAAGATTGGGTATTGTATTTTTACCCTCTTATCCTTTGCTTTTATGTTTTTTAATTTCATTTATGGTTATTGCTTCATATTATTCACAACAAGCTTATTAGGCTATCCAAGCGAACACTTGTCTCTTATACAAAATGCCCAATACATATCATTCCATTGCCTCATGTTTTGCTCTTATATAAGCAAGTATCTATCTCTTTCACTCTCCTTTTTAAATATTGTTCTAGTGTTTAAATTCATGTTCTACTGCTATTTACTGTTTTCATAGTTTAGCTCCTTGCTTTGTGTATTATTTAATTATTTGCATGTCATGGATTTGCTAATTTTTTACTTTCATACAAGTTTCTCGCCAGCGTAAAGCCTCTAATATTATCACCACTTGTATGTATCCTCCTTAGCATTGAGATTACCAAACTTGCATTTTTACATGCCTAAATAGGTTTCCAAATCAACAACGCTTTTTCTTAGGTGAGTAAAAGTATTGTATTTTTATTTTTTCTCATTTTGTCTTTTGAATTCCATTTATTTCATTGTTGATTCTTGCTTTACCATAATAACATGTAAGATGCTAATATTTCGAAGTATATTTTCATCTTTAATATGGCACTCCCTTCAGAGGCTTTTTAATTGTATTTCAAGCAGATGGGTAAGTATAGGTATTGTTCTCTTATAGTCTCCATCTTTCATTGCATTTAGCAATTTTTTTATAAACCATTTAATATTATATCTCCATGGTAGTTAGTATTGGTGCTCTTTTTCTTATTTTGATACTCATTTATCATAGTTTAATTGTTTTAATATTTTCGAATTTAATTTTGTTTGTCTCCTCTCCCATCATTGTTAACTTCATATGTGTTTTCATCTTACTTTTTCTTTTTTTGTCTTTGTTTAATACTTATCACTTGCAAACAATCTATTAGGTTTAACGTATATTAATTATTGGTGTATTCAAGGTGTTTCGGTGTTGTCACGTATTACCTTTGTGGGTGTTTCACTAGTGTTTAGACACTCTTCCCATTTATCTTCACTTATTATCGTTGGTGCTTCACAATGTAGTTGCCTCCTCTATTTTGAGAATCACTTGTCTACTCTCTTGTCATTCTTAGTTTGACACATATTTGCATCTTCTTATCTATTTTTTAATTTGCTTACACTTGCTTGTAATCATATCACTTATTTTGATTTGTAATAGAGGTTTGTTACATGGGTTTTCAAATGAGATTTGGGAATCTTAACTGAACTTATGAAGCATAGATCCTGGTCTTGATGCAAATTAGTCATTTCTATTATTTTCCCTTTTACACTCGCTCTTTGACTTTCGAATCCTTATTTTTGGCCATCTTGCCAATAATTGGTTAGTTCTACATTTTTCTCTCAAGTAGGGCCCTATTGCCTAAAAATCGTGCTAGTAATATTGGTTAGATATGGATTTTTCTCTCTAGTAGGGTCCTATTACCTAAAAATCTTACATGACTCAAGTGAAAACACTATGAGCTGTGGCCCATTGTCATCACAGCCACTACTTCCTACTCTTTAGTGGATTTCACCACAAGGGGGGCTACCCTATGTTAGGTCACCTAAAATATTTATCAAGTCTAAGGGTTAAAGGTGACAAGGAATGTCTTTAGGAGAGATACTCTTGTTAAGAAAAAGACTCAACTAACACAAATGAGGGAATGTGTTCCCTCCAAGAGGCCTAATTAGGGCACAAAGTGATATAGGTTTTAGAATAGGCAAGGTCAACATGCTTACCTAGGATCGTAAGGCTAAGAAAATACTTGAAATAGATCACTATGATCAATTCATTATACAACAAGCCTTTAGCAAGCCCCAAGTTGAAGGCTAGGGAAAGACTAAGGTTTAGCTAGAGAAAAAATTACCTAAGGCAAAGGACGTCAGCCCTAAAATGGGGATAGTAGTCATCGGAAGAAGTTTATTTTGAGGAAAATATCTCACAACCAAGTGTTGAATCCCTCCACAAGGAAATGCAATTAACCCTAGTTGAATTTAAACCCTAACCCTAGCCTAATGACTTTCCTTAAGAGGCCAAAAATCATATTTAGGGGAAGAAAGTGTGAGTTAAAGATAATTTTTAGTGGAATCAACAATGTGAATAAGGCTAATGCCTTGACCTTAGGTGATGGAATATAAGCAAGGTCTACTATAGAGAAATGACTAAACCCTAGCAAAGAGTAAGGGAATAAGAAACCCTAGTTTCAAATCGTAGTTATCATTTTATGAGGGAGTAAAGTCAATCAGGAGAGCTTATCATGAAGAATCATTCATGGGATTCTCACACAAATTTTAAAATGGGTAATATGAATATAATACCATTGCTAAGATTCCATATAAAAAATTTCAATAATAACTAGCTCATAGAAACACTAGACAATATCAATTCCATGCATTAGCCATAAAACGAATTCCAAAATAAAGAACACTTACAAGATAGATGCATGAACCAATCCTACATTGATCCAAAATGACATCTCCAAAACAAGAGAATAGATCCATAAGAAAAAACTCCAAAATATATCACATCTCCATAAGAGACAATATAAATTCTAGTTAGGCCAGAATCTCAAAGAGGGTTGAATTGATCCACAAGTGATTATCTTAATGAAATGAAGGTAACCTCTACTTATATGAGGTTTACCTCAAGTATTTTAGCCTAATGAAGCCCCTAATAACAATTTTGACATGAAATGAACTTAAGTTACAAGCCAACCCACTAGCTAATGACAAAGTAAACTATAATTTCCCACATGTGTGACCCATAACCTCTCTAAATGTTGACATCGTGCCCAATTAGGGCTCCAAATTGAATGTCAAGGTGTGTTGAGGTGTCCAAATGTGTGAAAGTGATTGGATGATCCAAAATTTGAGGGATTTTCCTCAAATCCACGTAAAATCCTCGTATGGGGTCCCAAGTGTAGCTGGGTTGCCATCATCTGGTCTCCATTTGTCTCTAACTATCAAATAATGTCTCCTTCTCTCAAGAATTAGGGATTCTTCAGGTACCAATCCCTCCTTAGTCTCGTAAGGAAGACCATGCTCATCTGGGATCTTAATCTACTCCTTCTCATCAAGTTGTGTCAAGGCCACCTTGGAGGAATATCAGGTCCAATGGTGTCATCATGAAGAATCCTCTAAGCTAGGTCAAAGTTGACCAACATTCTGTGACTTGAAGGTATTATGGGACTTGTAAAATTTTCCCATGTTGTCAGGACGCTAAAGTCTCTCAATGATGTATCTGCTAAAGACATATCACTGTCTTAAGGGCTTGGGTACTTGTGGAGTGGGTGCCCTTAAGGCCTAGGTTACTATGGACCACTTGACAAAAACAACATGAATTTATGTGAAAGAAACTATCCATGAGAGGCTATGATCATATATGCATCTAAGTGGACCAAAATTGAATGTTAAGGGCATGTTAATACCTCAAAGAGGGGTCACCTTCCAATATCTAACTAGACCAAGTTCCGTAAATTAGGTTTTCCCTACTTTGGTAGAGTTGGCTAATGGCCAACCCTATTAGGTGCTTCCAACCCTCAAGGGGACGTGACAGTTCCAAGGTAAACCCCTAAATCGATAGGTGTTAGTGGTAAATAATGTGGTAATGGAGGGTAAAATACTTCATGGCCAAGTACCGTGGTCAAGGGGACTAGATGATGGGGGGTGTCCACATCCTAAATGTATGAATGTGAAGGAGGGATAAATTGTAGAGGCATGAGATACCTGCTTGGCCTAATCTTTCCACCCCTCTTGTCTGCCTTTTACTTCTTCTTGATTATTCTTTGTATTACCTCATATAACTCAAATGCTAGAGCATTCTCTTTATGATATAACAATTTTATTTTCCCTTAAGATGAACCAGTTCATCACTTCTCAGGGTTGGGATAGGAAAGGATTCCTTCTTTATGTAATAGACCATCATGTGCTTAAGAAGCAGGTGATGGCCATATAAGGAAGGTAGAGCTCATGCTAGGCTTTTTCCCACTTTCTAATTTTTATGTCCTGACCATCTTTGGCATTTTCATTTTCTTTCTTTTATTTGGTTATGACCATGACTTTCTTTTTCTTTTCTTTTAGCTGCATCAACCTCTAGGGCAATGTTTTCCAACGCTACTCAAGGAGTGTGAACATATGAGTGCAAAATCTCAAATAGCAAATGACAAGTTGGGCCCAAAGAATAGAGGCGATATATGGGCTTTTTAATGTGTCATGGAGAGTGTTATGGTATAGGGGATAATGGACATGCTACTCAATCATGTTCTTCCAGGTAGTGTCAGTCCTATAACACTAAGGGGCCTTAATTGAGGTCCCACTAGACTAGGGCTAAAGATTAACCCCTTGGTAAGGTGAAAGAACAAAATTATATTAAAGATCATTCAATCTTCAAGATCACCCCTTTATCCATACTAAATTACTAAAACAAACAAATATAAGAACTCGATTTCAAAATGATCAAAGTATGTTTTTAATAGTAGCCCACCTTCACCCAAGTATAAATGTTGGATGGTGAGAGGCACATGGCTAATGAAAATGATGGAGGCACATGGAATATCATTTTTAGATGGTGTTGTCAAGGGTTATTGGTTGGCTAGCTGGTTGGATGTTTGTCAAATGGAGGAGAAAAGCTTTCTTCTATGGGGTTATCCATTTTGGTGGCTAACTTCTGGCTTGAATTTGGGGATATGAGCTCATCGTAGATTTCATAATCCATAATATGCTTGAATGAGAATTTCATAAGAACTCCAACTATCCTTTGGCTCATAACTTGTTTAGGAGCATGTGCACTAAGTTTAGGTTATCACCCATCCATTATATAATGATAGAAATCCATATGGAAAATAATATATATCTAAATACAGTTTGATCTATAATGAAACACAACAATATGAGAATACAACTAGCTAAGATATATATATAACTATATATATATATATATATTATATATATATATATATAATATTATATATATATATATATATATATAGGGTTAGGTTATACCAACAAATACTTTCTTTAGGAGTTGACCATTCACTTGTAAGGGGACAGAGTCAACTTCTAGTGTTTCAAGATGATATGCGTTGATACCGATGATGTCAACAATTTTTCAGAGCCATATCCATAGGTTATCAAGCTGCTTATGCATGCTGGGATTTTATCATCTTTTATCACATAAAAGGGTTGTGGTTCCTCGTTCAAAAGCCCTAGGCTTAGCCCTACATCGATCAAAAATGTTCTTAAATTTTTCCAGATTATTTCCTACTTGATCAAGGGATTTACATTGGGATTCATCCATCTCAATGATTTGGTCAATCCTAGACTACATGATATATTGTTGGTTAGGTAACGCTTTAAGACATTCCATCATCAATAGTTGTAAATGGATGGTGAACTTTTCTTTGGATCCATATACAAGATGAAAGGGGTGGAAATCTATGGAGGCTTTCACTATTGTACATTCAACCCTTAAAACATACTTATTCTTTTATCCCACCTTGTCATATTCTTGCCCACAATTTTCTTAATAATTGTCATAAGAAAGATCCCAAAGATCAAATTTCAGGTGTCCATCTTCCTTTTATCCAAGAGGCGGTTGATAAGATTTCTAGGATCTTGAGGAACCATAAGGTTCCCTCTACCTTTAGGCCCCTTAACACCATTCAAAGCTCCCTAAGGTCTGTTAAAGACCCAGTTGATCCTAAGAACATGAAAGGTGTTTATGAAATTCCATGTTCTTGCAGGACCCCCTACATTGGTTAAACTGGTCATTCGATAAATCAAAGGATCCATGAGCACGCGAATGACATAAAACATTGGAGGACCCGCTCCTCGGCTTTGGCAGAGCATGCGAAAAAGATGAAACATCACATATGCATTGAAGAGGGTCAGGTAATCGCAAGGGTTGATCATTTATTTCATCAAAAGTTTAGGGAGGCCATTGAGATTGATAAAAAGCCTAACAATATAAACAAGGATGATGGATGGAAGATAAGTGATCATTGGGTCCCTGCCCTTTCTTCATATTTTTTTTCATGCCTTGATTAGTTTGGGTCATTAAATTTACGAAAACCTTTATTTAAATAATTGATGAATATATCAATTAATTGATTTAATTAAATTAAATTAAATAATATATATTATATATTGGTCAATAACATTGTTTATTTATCTATTTGATTTTATTCTTAGTTTAGGCTTTCTTTTTTATTATTCAAATTTTTTATTATGTTTGAATATTTTATTTTTGTCTGGCCCTTGTTTTAAGTTTGACTTGAATTAATTATTTTGTATTCATATTTAAAATATAAATATTGTATTTATATTACTTCATATAGAATTTTTGTTCTAATAATTTAATTCTTTAATCTAAATATTTGACTCAATATCTAACCATAACTAATAATAGATTTAATTTTAATATAATTTAATATTAATATTTGATTTTATATAAAATATAATTTTTAGTTCAATTTATTCCTATTTATTTATAGTTTAATAAAAAAATTAATTTAGCCTTCATCTAAATATTTGACTTTTTCAAAATTTGACTTAAGTCAATTTTAACATTCTAGAAATCCTTTTTCAAAGCTAGTTGTTTAATATAGTCATTAAAAATATTAGGGATCTCTACATTAGTATCTCTATTTAATCTGGTGCCATGATTTGATTCTCCATCTTTTCCTAACGATGAACCACACTGGAGGGTTCGAAACGCGTCGATAAATTATCTCTAATGTGATTTCTCTGAAAATATTACCTGACACATAAGGCTATTGTTACTTAATTCATGTTGGTCATTTCCTTGGGAGTAGTATTTCGAAGAGTGGGAAAATATGATGCCACATTTACAACACATGGACACAAGAGACATGGATTTAAAATCCTTAGCATTATTTGTCACAATTTTAGTAGTGACCCTGTTGATAGTGTTCGACCCTCCAAGATTCAGGGGATCTCCCCAATATGAAGTCCCAACAGTGGGTGGTAGTGTAATGCCTCGACTATGGTAGTGCACAGAGATAAGTATGATAACTTTGGGTGAGAGAAAGTGTGTGACCCTGTGAAGAGTCAAGTGCGATGCATGAAGGTTCTAACAAATGGAGAGAAAAAGGAAGTGTGTCCCTTAAAAGTTTGTAATAGTACGCAACTTGAAAGGAACACACGAGTGAAATGACATCACAAGCTAAAATGCAGAATAGTCCACAAGTTAAAGTGATGAGTTAATTCAACAACATACATTCAACAAGATTTGTACAAATGCATACAAAGTAGTCCATAAGCAAATGCGTTAGTTAAATAACATACATTTCCAATACAAAAAAGTAGTCCTAATATATTAACAACATATGCATGAAAGCGTGTTAGCTCTGGTATTATTATTATAAGTGAAAGTTCCATCCATACATACACTGTTGACAATCGCTAGCCCCAATAAGGGAACATTATAGTCAAGAATACTAGCTCCTCCAAAGAATTATACTTTCTCTACGGTATGGAGAAGCCAACGATCTTCACAATACTCTCAATGATGTCCTAAGCTTAAGCCTCGCCAAAAGCTGGGCTCCCAAAATCCTAGTCTATGAGTTAGGAGGTTCTGTTTATAACAAAGGGTGGGGTGATCCTTGACATTCCCCTTTGAGACTCTTTGACTTCCCTCATGACTCTTCAAATTCTTCACTAAATGACATGTTACATTACATAATGACTTATCATATTTCAATACTAACACTTGGAATTTCACTGACAACATATTTACAATAATATTACATTCTCCACATGTACCCATATAAGACAAAATAGGGTAGAGACAGCCTAACAAGACAAAACACTATGATTTTGAAGTTTGGGGGAAGCCCAATTCGGCAACCTACACTTGGTGTTTCTCAGTCACATATTGGTGTCAAGCTTGGTACTATGTGATGGTGTCCCCAAATGCCTTGATGGTGTATTTATGGAAGCAAACTCTAACCTCCATGACATCCAGGTATATGGTCTTGGAACCTATATCCAATTCATCCTAAAGCATGAGCAACATGGTCTTGACCATAACAGGTGATGAGGAGCTCAAAATTTGCCAAAAATTCAAAGTTGTCATATTAGTGTGGAACCTAAACGACCACATAGATCTCGTCGTTCTGAATCTGGCGCAACTCGTTTCGCGCGAAATGGACTTCGTATGGCCTCAAAAACGAATTTTGTTCACTTTGACAAATAAGCAAATTTTCAAGAAAGAGACAACCCAGTAAGCATTCCGTATTGTTGACGTGGTTCTGACTATGCAGGTTGAGGTGACATGGCAGGTTGACTGCGTAGTGGATTTCTCCGGAGAATATGAATGTGACAAGTGTCACTCCATGACTGGTGTACAATCGCAGTGTTTTATTGGTGGGTTGATGCCAACCACACAGTGCCACATGGCCCAACCAGAGGCCGCGACGTGGTAGCTCGGTAGGCCAAAAAATATTGGTTCAATGACCGAGCGGAGGCCACATGAATCGAAACCAGAACCTCCCAACACACAACACAATGCCTTACCATTACACCACACCTTGTTCCTTAACATGTATAGCCGACCACATATATTTGAATACGATCTGATGGAGATTTGGGGGGAAATCGCCAATGTAACCACTGGTGTCCATCCCATGTGAACACATCTAAAAGCCACATATTTAACGTCCACCAAACCAAAACCGTCGGGGTAACAGTTAATGTCACCATGTGACTGGTCCCAGAAACCACAGAGTTGTAACCGTTAACAGATTAGGTGAGGCAGGAGTTAAGAGCCCAGCCCCGATCCCATGCCGCCATGTGACTTGAATTTTTGGAGTTAATGCCTTGAAGGAAAAAATAAGTTTCCTACAATTTTTCCCACCTTTTGTGCAATTTGGTGCTTCGTAAGCATATTTTTGGGGCAAACATGTAGGACGGTTCGGAAATTTTGGGAAATTGTAGAACGAATAGTGGGAAAACTAGGAGAGGTCATAACTTCTCCAATTTTCAACCAAATTGGATGCAATAAGAGGCTAGGTAGTCATTTTTGGACATTTTGGACTCATTGGAGCAGGTCTCGGAATCAAAGGAGCACTTCTAGATAGGATTTTTGCAGATTTAATTCTATGGGAGCCACGGTCAACTAAAAGGTTGAATCAATTTATGGAGGATTTTGAAGATGGATATGACCTTGCAAGGGTTTTCCGACCTCCATGTGCTTTCTACAACAACTATTACATTAGTGTTGTAGATTTTATTCCTCTTTTCTCTATGTTTTTTGGATAAGAGACTTGTTTATGTACTTCAGGTGGATTGTGGTACTGTTGATGCTCTATGAAGTTGGAGTATGGTGTCTTGGTGTAAGATGTGTTTGTTTGCTGAAAGTTTACATGTTTAACTGTAGGTTTACATGTATATGGAGTGATAAATCTTGCAGAAGTTGTTTCTTTGAAGGAGAAACTAACCATTCCATTTATCAACACTTTATGTACTCTTCTTTTTCTAAACATTGAGCATAATGAGAAGGGGTCATGTCATTAGAGTTTATCCAAGGAGATGTAGCCCAAGAGGGGTGAACTTCTTTAATAATGGCTGGTGTATAACTAATTGATGCATGCTTCCATTTAGTGTTTTGATTTCATGTATAAAGTTTTTCATGAAATTAACATAAATAAACACTCATAAAAACTGATGCTTTTACTTGCTATTTTGGAGTACAAACCTCAAGCACATTTTTGTATTCTGATGAGGATCTTAGCATAGAAAACTGATATTCCACATTCAGATCAAGTTGGTATCAGAGCACTATGGGAAGAATTGATTGTTGTTTGCAAGTGAATGTGTTTTGAAGCTCAAGAGAGGAGAAGGTTTTGGAAAGGAAAGCAAGATTGTTACAATCTCTACCACCAGTTCTACCTCAAGTTGCAGTAGAAGCTTCAAGCAAAGCATGTCCCAAGGAGGAGAGCCTGCAAGAATTTCAGAGGATGTGAAGGCTTTTAGAAAGGATTTCTTGGACATGGAAGAAATGGTGAAATTCATCTATGAAGAGATGAATACCAAATTTCAAGGTGAAATATCTAGACCTCCAAGAGGAGAATGTTCTCTAAGGGAAGAAGGTAACAAGAATGGTGATAAACCATCATCTTCTCCACAATCTTCATGTTTTCTACAACTCTTATGCAAGATGCTAGTGTAGAAAGTCCCTCAAAAAGGAAGATGGACAAATTTGTACCTTTTTTCCACATGATGCGGAGGATGAGGTTCTATCAACACCTAAATTGAAGGAGCTGAAAGAAGAAAGCCAAAGAGTCCAAGAGGACACATCCAGAATCAAAAGAGAATTTGAAAACATCTGTGTATCTCAATCAAACGATGAGGCAAATGGTAAGCATTTACACGCTTCTTCTTTACATGAAAGAAATTCATTTGCAGCCTTTGAAAAACATAGTAAAGGCATTAGTTCCAAGCTCTTGACCAAGATGGTTACAAGGGAAGAGGCCTTGAAGTGAACCATCAAGGCATTAAAATCTAATTGAGGCAAAGGAGAGTCCTAAATATGAAGGCTTATGCTATGTTGTAAAAGAAGAATGGTCTTCTAGCGACAAATCATGGGTATCATGTTACTTTTTCAATAAAAGAGAACAAGAGGAGGCAAGATTTTGGGATTTGCATCCAGAATTGGTACCCGCTTGGTTATTCAAGTATAAGGAGGACTTTAAGTGCAAAACATCTCCAAAGAGAGATGAACAAGTTGAAGAAGAAACGAATCCAAGTTCTTCTTGCCATGGAAGTTCCACATGAAAGAAGCGTAAGCCAAAGGATAACAAAAGGAGGTATAATCGTCTTGTTAATTCAAATGCTTTTCATAATGGAAAACAACATGCTGATTTGAATAACATGTTGAGGAATGTGTTTCCATGCACCCTTTTCCTTTCATCTAACCATTATGTAGATAAGTACTGTAAAATGAAATCAATCGTCAAGAAGATGTTTATGTCTAATGGAATTAAGACTGAAAAGAGAAAATATCATCCAAGGTTAAAGACATGTGAGCCAAGAGAAGCTCAAAAGAACTTTTTCACTCGCTGCAATATCAGTGGGCATTGAATCGAGAAGTGTTGGAAATTTTTTCCACAACTTCATCCCGGCAAGGGAAAGAAAATTAAGCAAGCACCAGAAGAGGAAGCAACAAAAGAAAAAGTGATGCAAGATGCGACCATCCCTGAAGTAGCACCAGAAGAAGAAAAAGTTGAAATAGAGGATTCATTTACTTGGTTGGGTAAGAAATGGGCAAACTATTTGTCGAGCTGAAGTTTGTAAATCTTTGTTTTTCACTAGTTGCATATCCCCATAGTTGGGCAATTTGTAAAAGCAATGTTCATAACGAATCACTTATATGCAACAATCTTTTCTTTGGCATTGTTATGCTAGTTTGGCTTGTTGATAATCGATTTGAATGGAAAATTTGGGAGTCAAGTTTATTCCATCTTGTAAAATGCATTTCTATTTGTAGTTTAAGAAAGCATTTTAAAATTGTTGTATGAGTAGTTGCAACACATTCAATATATTACAAATGCGTTAGGCACTCAATATACAAGTATTCACTATGTGAAACTTATTTTGGTTCGTTTTTCAAAGTATTTTTGGATCTTATCCTTGAAAAGGATTTTGCAGAAGATCGCCATGGGAATTCTTCTTGGGAGGGATGTTGCTGTGGATGGCCATAGTAACATGCCCAAGCCAAGAAGAACATTGAACTTGAATTCTTTGGTCGGGTTATATTTCAAATTCAGCTTGAGAAAGAGTCAAGACAAGTACAAGTCAAGGCACTACAATCATCGATTGGATCGAGTTTTGTAAAGTGAAGGAACTCTACCTTCAAATGTTGAATAATTGAAAGTGAACTTTTGGGGACCAAAAGTTTTCAATGGGGAAGAGTGATATGGAGCTCAAAATTTTCCAAAAATTCAAAGTTGTTGGTTCAGTGTGGACCCTGAACAAACACGTAGGTCTCATCATTCTGAATCCGACACAACTCATTTCACGCAAAACAGACTTCATATGGCCTCATAAACGATTTTTGTTCACTTTGACAAACAAGGAAATTAAAAAGAAAAAGGACAACCCAGTTAGCAATCCATACTGCTGATGTAGCGCTGACTGTGCAGGCTAAGGTGACATGGCAGGTTGATGGGGCAGTGGATTTTCTCTGACGAATCAAAAGGTGACAAGTGTCACTCCATGACTAGTATACAATGGCAGTGTTTTATTGGTGGGTTGATGGCCAACCACAGATTTCCATATGGCCTCGAGGACGCCACATGGTAACTCGGGAGGCCACTAAAAGTTGGTTCAACGACCAAGCAGAGGCCATAGGAATCGAAATCGGAACCTCCCAACACACAACACAATGCTTTACCATTACACCATACCTTGTTCCTTAACATGTATAGCCAACTACACATATTTGAATACGATCCGACGAAGATTTCCGGGGAGACTACTAGCATAATTGTCGATGGCCCTCCCATGTGAACACATCCGACAATTACGCATTTAATGTCTGCCAAAGTGAAACCGTCAAGATACAATTAATATCACCATGTGACTGGTCCCAAAAACCTTGGAGTAGTAACCGTTAGCAGATTTGGGGGGGGGGGTGGGGTGGGAGTTAAGAGCCCAACCCTAATCCTATGCCGCCACGTGACCTGATTTTTCAGAGTTAAGGCCTTGGAGGAAAAATTAAGTGTCCTACAATTTTGCCCACCTTTTTTTTCAATTTGGCACTCTGTTAGCGGATCTTTGGGGCAAAAATGTAGGATAGTTCCAGAATTTTGGGAAATTGTAGAGCGAATAGTGGGAAAACTCTAAGAGGTCATAAATTCTCCAATTTTATACTAAATTGGATGAAAAAAGAGGCTAAGTAGCCATTTTTGTACATTCTGGACTCATTAGAGTAGGTCTCAGAATCAAAGGACTACTTTTAGATAGGATTTTTGCAGGTTTAAGTCTATGGGTTCCATGGTCAATCAGAGCGTTGAATCAGTTTATGGAGGAGTTTGAAGATGGAGATGACCTTGCAGGGGTTTTCCAACCTCTATGTGCTTTCTGCAACAGGTATTACATCAATGTTGTAGCTTTTATTCCTCTTTTCTCTATGTGTTTTGGACAAGAGACTTGTTTATGTACTTCAAGTGGATTGTGATAATGTTGATGCTCTATGAAGTTGGTGTATGGGGACTTGGTGTAAGATGCCTTTGTTTGCTAAAATTTTACATGTTTGACTGTAGGTTTACATGTATATGGAGTGATAACTCTTGCAAAAGTTGTTTCTTTGAAGGAGAAATGAACCATTCCATTTCTCATCACTTTATGTACTCTTCTTTTTCTAAACGTTGAGCATAATGAGAAGGGATCATGCCATTATAACTGATCCAAGGAGATGTAGCCCAGGAGGGGTGAACTCCTTTAACAATGGTTGGTGTATTAATGATTGATGCATGCTTCCATTCAGTGTTTTGATTTCATGTTTAAAGTTTTTCATGAAATTAACATAAATAAACGCACATAAAAACTCATGCTTTTACTTGCTATTTTGGAGTACAAACCTCAAGCACATTTTTGTATTCTGATGAGGATCTTAGCATAGAAAACTAATATTCCACATTCAAATCAACAGGACCAATGATGTACTTCTGCATGTTGTGTGCGTTCAGCTCCAAGGCTTCCTTGGTGGCCTCTTGTCTTAACTACTCCAAGTACTCATTGATCTCTAGCTAGACTTGGTTCTTGGGTTTAGCATCGGTGAGAGAACCGACTGATGGGATCTTGTGCTTTCTCACCATGACATCCAAACTAGTGTACAACCAAACATATGAGGTTTGTATGCTATCGATGAATGAGGTGAGCTACTCGTTGTTCTGTATCAACATTAAAACCTTTGATTTCTCCAGCTCTGCCTGTGGATTCCTCTTCTTCTCTAAGTCAAGCAAGGACCCATTGTACCACATTGTCCTTTATTGTACATGGTATATGGAAGCAAGTATGTTCTTGAGAGTTTGAAAAACCTCTTTGCTTCGATGTTGTAAGCCACGCACAAGGAAAATTGCTTTATGCATAGTGAAAAATCCATCATAGAGCTTTTGCATGGTATCACCAAGTGTCGGTACTTCAACAAGTATCACTGTCCTCATCTCCCCCAATGCAGAAACTGCATTCTGCGTTGATGCTTGGAGTTGTTCTACCTCTTTCCTGGTAGCCTGCAAGTTCTTTTCCAGTTTCTCATTCTCGGTTGTCAGATACTGAACATTTGAGCTTGTTTCCCCTACATAGGCCAAGCTGGATTTGGCAAGGAAAGTTGGATGCTTCCTGGTGTCTAACACTATCACCCTTTCCTTGATGAATGCAAGTGATGCATGTTCATCCGGAAAGTGCTTCCTCCGCGCTTGTACAATCTTCTTTGGGAACTCGTTAAATGATAAATTGTACACATCCATGATTGGATCATCATCAAGGAGAACAACATCTCCTTACTCATTCGAGGTCAGTTCTGACACTGGAGGTGGTGGATACTGAGGGATGACTTGTGGTGCTCTCGACATCAAGTTAGTGTCTTCATTCTGTGGCTCTTGTCAGTGTCTTCATTCTATATCTTCCTCCCTCTCCCGTACCCTCTACCTCTCTCTCTCTCTTCCCCTTCTCTCCCTCTCTCTCTCTCTCTTCCCCTTCCTCCCCTCTGTCTCCCCTTCTATCTCTCTTCCCTCCTACTCTCTTCTCTCCCTCTCTCTCCATCTCCCTTGTCACTCCCTCTCTCTCTCTCCACCTTTCTCTCTCTATATGTATTTCTTCTTACCTCCCTCTCTCTCCGCCTCCAACTCCATCACTCTCCCTCCCTCTCAAGTCCTCTCTCTCTTCCTTCATCTCTCTCTCACCTCCCTCTATCTCTCCCCTTCATTCATCTCTCTTTCTCTCTCTCTCTCTCTCTTCCAAATCTATCACTATCTCCCTGCCTCTCTCATTCTCTCGCCCCCTTCTCCCCATCTCTCCTTTGTATTTATATCTCACCCCTAAACATACACACTCTCTCTTCATCTCTCCCTTGTCACTCCCTCTCTCTCTCTCCACCTTTCTCTCTCTATATGTGTTTCTTCTTCCCTCCTTAACTTTTCCTCCAACTCCATCTCTTGAGCTCCCTCTCTTTCTCCTCCACTCTTTCCTCCTCTCCCTCCCTCTATCTTTGTGTCCCTCTCTCTCTCTCTCTTACACTTCTCTCCCCCTCTCTCTTCTATCCTTCTCTCTTTCTTGACTCCTCCTCTTCTCTCTCCCTCACTTTATCTCCATCTCTCCCTTGCAACTCCTTCTATGTCTCCACCTCTGTCACTCTAGGTTTTTGTTCTTCCCTCCCATATATATTTGGAGCTAATATACGTCCTAATATATTAATATCTATTATAATATAACAAAATTTATATTATATATCCAAAATTAATAAATTTAATAATATTAACATTAAAATATATTAATATTTGATTTTCATAATTTAACTTAATAATTATATAATAATAATAATATTTTTTTAATTATTAATATTAGATTTAATAAGGTTTCTACATGACTATGATAACAAAAATGATAATAAAATTTGGAATTTTAATGTGGTAAAATTTTTTGTGGAAGGCAAATTTATGATCCATTCAAATTCAAGGTATATAATAAGGTATATTTTGAGCACGGGCAGCCATACTTACACCTTGCCCCCATACTGAGTTGTAGAATGCGCCTCTCGACGTAATAACATAAATTTTTTCTAATGTTGTCCATAACCTAGATCTAGTTGAATTGTCATTTTTAGTAAAATAATATCATGTATCAACCTCATTAAATTATTAATGGATTAAATTTCAGATCTTTATTGATTCTAAAATTTAAATTATGGGATTCACGTAAGGATTTGAATTTTTTTACAGAGGCTCAATTAAGCTTAATAGCTCAATCTAGCCCCTTGTTAACCACGTAAATGGCTCGATCGAGGGTTTAAGAAACTGTCGATCAAACTATTTGAATTTAAAAATCAAACCTCTAAGGTCCTAAAAACCACAATTTTAGCACCCCTTCTACAAATTTTTCTCCAACACCATTTTGTACCCTAATGGACTTAGGGAAAAAATTGTCCTTAGGTGGCAGAGTTGATCATGTTGGATTCATGAAGGAATCCTCTATCCAATGGCATATAAGTTTGACATTTTCGAATTCATATGATATTTTTAATCTAATTTCTTTTAAACATAATGCTTGAAATTTTTTGGACAATTTTAAAGAGGCTAAAAAAAATCAATAACACAAAATATATAACGAAAAAATTTCAAAAAATATCACTATCTTCTTTTATGAGTCCTCTTCAAAAGGATACTCTTAGTTTTTCATTTTAATATTTAAATAGTTGAAAAAAATCCTTACGTGAACACATGTATGCAAAATGCAATTGAAATATTACTTTGCCAACTTCGAAAAATAATAAAAAATATATTTTTTTCCATAAAAAAATAAAAAAATAAAAAAATAAAAAAATAAATAAAAATAAATAAAAATAAAATAAAAAAAAAATAAATTAAATAAATAAAATAAAATTAATATGAAAAATTTAGTTCTCTCCATGTTAGATAATGCTCATATACCTCTAAAGATGTGTGAAAATTTGTAAGGACAAGTATTGCATTTAATGGAAAATTGAAAGACTATGCAACAATAAATTTTTTCATAAAAAATATCATTAGGACAACAACATATTTTTCCACATATTGTCTTTTTACTCTGAATCAATATTCACAATGCTCATATGAATTTTGAGGGCTTCAATTTGGTAAATGAGGAAGATTTTGAAATTTCATCACTGAATTTGGCCCAAAAGTGTAACCCATCTTCATGCATTCACCCTTTAGCAGGAAATTTCAACTTCCAAAGATAGCATCACCACCATTGAGGTTCTCTTCTTCCTTCCTCTATACTTCAAAACATATGTCCAAGCCTAGGTGACTAAACCCTCAAAGGAGAAAAAAATAAGCTAGCTCGTCCTAACATTCTTGGAATTGAACATTAATTCTTTCTAAACATGATTAAAAACTACTCAAATTTGCTTCATTACCTATGAAGCCTAAATTGTCTTCCATAAGCTATCCCCACCTCCATATTGAAGTTGTAATTGGATCTACCTTCTGAGAAAGCATGCAAAATAATTTTTCCCTTTGTGATTGAATTATTTGTGGTGGTAGTAGATAATGTGTTTCACTCCCAACCCATGTGTCCTCCCCAATCCAAACTTGAGTCTTTTCACCCACCTTTTAAGCTAGGACCCTCCCATTCAAAAGAAATTCTTCATAACTGTCTTCCGTGTCACTAAAATATTATTCTTATATTTGTCCACCCTCCTTATCCACTCTTCAACAGAGTCTAGATAAATATATTTATGAGTCACCAAATGACATCACAACCCTTCACCTAAAAGAAGTCATCATACACTCTTAGCTACCATTTTTTTTCATCTTAAACCTTTGCCTAAAATAAGCTTCCATACATTCTTAGTTGTAAAGCATTCTTAAGGCTCATGCTCCTAATAGTGTTTTTTCTCAATAATATTTGATTTGTTTTCTGAGGAAAATTTCGGTGATAATCACATAAAAATTCTTTTGTGAACACTTTTCAAACCATCCAATGTGGTTCATCTTGTCCTAACAATGAACCATGCTAGATGGTTCAAAAGGCATTGACAAATGAATTTTGATGTGATTATCATCGATTTTTTTCAAAAACCAAAATATAGATCACAGAAGCCTAAATTCGAATAAATATTTTATTTTTTTAAATAATATATAAACAAGTAAATATAATTTTATCATATTTATATTTCATATTATTTTTTTCTTTCAATAAAATAAATTTTACCCATTTTCTTATATTATAATTTTATTTTACTTTAAAAAAAACACATGCTCACAAGAAAAACAAGAATTATACTTAATATATAATATTATTTATTTGTTTCTGGATTATATAAGTGCAATAGCTTTAATTAAAATTTACAGAGAACACATCATAAATATGAAAGATTCCAAACATCTAATATCTATTTATAAGAAAATCAAGATAAAAGATACATTTTACAAATATTAACTTTTAATAAACACTCTTTACCATAAAGATTCTTGGCAAATTTTGTACAATCTCTTTTGCGATTACCCAAGTGAAGTGTTTTATCAAGTTTCATATCCAAAGTTCAAAAGTAAGCTCAATTTATGTATTCCTTCTGATTTGGGAAAACCACATTATTTGTTTTAGTTTAATATGAGTGGAAATCTAAATTTATAGAGATGGTTAATGTTGACAGGATTTTGTATTTACCAAGCTTTCTCTGAAAAGTCACACTTAAAGACTAATCTTATCTTATTTTAGTAAATAGTTTTACTATATAAATCAATTTAGATCTATTTTAAGTTTGGATGTAGCAAGAGTTGAGAAGGAACAAATCTCTTTTCAGTCTAAAAGAGGTTTGAGGTTTGATCTCTCTAGGAGCTTAGTAGATCTAGAGTTAATATAGATCTAGGTTGCTTTAATTTCCCCTTTAAATAATCTATATTCCACATGAATGCCATGGGTCAATACTGTCACTTCTCGTAAACTTAGAGCTCAAAAATCATCGGTAATACTTTATAATAAAAAAAATTAATAAAAAAAATAATTTTACTTTATTTTTATTTTTATTTTGACTGAGTTAAAATGTTTACAAGACATTACATTACATTACAACATCTCTACCATACTATATTGGAGAGCGCCTCTCAACACAACCAACCTAGATTTATATTAAATCTGAATCTACCAATTGTCGAGAGAGATCAAATCACTTGAGATGAAAATCTCTTTTAGATTGAAAAGAGATTTGATCCATCTCAATGTTTTGTAGATCCAAAGTTAAGATAGATCTACGCTTGTTTAATTCCCCCTTTAAATAAGTTATATTCCACATGAATACCATGGATCAATATCATGGGTTCTCATAAACCTAGAGCTCAAAAGTCCACACATAACTTGAACAAGTCAAGTTTACCTTACATACCCAACAAAAATTAATAAAAATAATAATAATAGTAAATTAGAATTTTTATTCCCCAATGGCGATGATAGATGGGTGATTGGTGGCACAGGGTGGGGATGTTAATCCTACCACCATGTGTCATTAATGTTCATCAAGCGTGTTGGGAACACTTCATCTAGTGTGAGCCTGGTGAAGGTTCTTGAGAGTGTCTTGGGATTAATTGTTGTTATCTTGGTCAAAGGACTCATTTGTGGGTTGTGGAAGATGAGGGCAGAGACTATGGTGGGTGTAAATTCTCCAGGTGCTCTAGGTGGCTTATTTCTCAAACCACTCCATGCTCCTTGTCTGCAAACTATTAAAAGTGGCTATGTTTACGGGCAGGGAAAATTTTAAGAACCCCCTAAATTTATATGTATACTAAATGGGTGAATCTCCATGGCATATAGGAAAAATGGAAGGCGATTTTATCAATAATATAATATGTATATAAATTATAATTTTTTGGCGAATCTCTCACCAGGTATGGCGAAATATTTTCTCAAGTTATAAATTATAAAATCTTGTAAGATCTTGGTATTACAATGGGTTATCATAAACCTGGAGCTTAAAAATTATTATTAAGTAATATATAAAATTAATGAAAATTAAAATAGTATGATTTTTATTTTATTTTTTATTTTAACCAAGCTAAAATGTTTAACATACATTAAATTACAACATCCATTTTTACTCTTGATCCACCAAGCCCCGAGAGGGATCAAATATTTTTTCACTTTATGCTAATTTGCATATCACGATATTTGATACCTATTGGGGGTTAGTAGATCCAGAGTAAAGATGGATCTATGCTGGTTTAATTCCCCCATTTAAATAGGCTACATTCCAGGTGAATACTATGGGTCAATACCATGTGCCATTTT